>QGMG01000240.1:0-39984 GCA_007825325.1 Lachnellula cervina | reverse complement strand
CTGGTGGAAGATTGTTAAAAAAAGTGAGTGGTTTTGATTGGGAAAGGAAAGGGATTACGAGTTCTTGGGCTATCATGCCGCCCATTGATACACCTGAGATGTGTAGCTGGCGCTCTTTGGTCCAGCCCAGGTGGTCGACCAGCTCGAGGACGTCTTTGGCCATTTCGGAGGTCGAGTAGCGCATTAGGGGTTTGTCGGATTTGCCCATTCCTGTTACATTTGCATACACAGCACATCAGCCATGCAGAATTTGAAAGACATACGGGGAGAGGAAGTAAAGGCAAGGCATATCGGGTGACTTACCGCGATTATCGAAAATTAGAGAAGAGTACTTGTCTCCCTCATCATGTCCAAAACTCAATGTCTGCCGTTGCCAGGAGGACTGTACCCCCATTAACATCCATGAACCGGGTTCTTGTATACACCCACCTAACCTAACCTACCTTGTGAGACCCCAGGCCCATGATCCACTATCAAAAGAGTCAGCTAACATCACGTGCAGCTCCTTCGTACCTCTCAGAGGCTCTGGTCTGCTCCGCTCCAAGAGATAATATGCTTACCACAAGCTTGATATCCCCCTTCCCATGAACCTCCCAATCGATTTTAAAAGGGCCGCCGCGCGTAGCAGCTACAGGCAGCTGCCCCCTTTGCGTAGGCGTGAGATTCCATATCGTGTCTGGATACGATGTATGCGCCAGAATCTCGGCGACTTTCGGTCGGCTTTCCCTGGTCTTGTTGTCAGCTGCTCCGAACTCACCGTGTATGGAATATCTAGATATAGGGGTATGTATGCTGTTGAGACTTACATGTTGAGGAAGAAATGGGGAGGGTTTGATGTGAGATGGCTGTTTTAATTAGAGGAGGCTCGGAGGGGAACATTGAAATGTTGATATTGCTGCAGGGATGTTCAGCCTCGGTTTCGGTATCGTTTACGGTACGGAGTACCGGTAGTGAGATCGCTTAGAGCTGCCCCTGGAGATGACGACGACGACAACAACTTCATTCTTTCTTGCACAGACTCCCTATCAACTTCGTCTCCAGCAAGGCCGGAGTTAAATATTCTACTGTGATATCCAAGTATACTTACTATTTAACATTTCCTACAGTTTGTGTACATTTTCACCCTTTCGGACGTTATCCGCAGGCTGCCGGCTTGACCAACATATGTCGGGCTTCTCCCAGAAACTTCATGGGATTTATCCATCTCAAAGCTTCGACAACGACTAATAACACCAATCGCAATCTATATATGGCACGTCTAAACGGGGGTCCCCTTTTCAATCACAACATCTACACAGACTTCACGGAATCATAGAAATCATCATCTACAAGTGTATCATTATTGGTGGCTGAATCATTGTTACATTTGAATATATTCTTGAGTCATATCAAACAACTCTTCTCTTACAGCTTTCCTTCCTCCTTCAGCGCATTATTAACATATGAGAAGCCCGGCGGTCCTTTCGATCCAAATTTCCCTCCTGATCGTCAAGAAGTCTTCTTATCGGTAGGCGAATCGAACGTCAGTTTAGAAATGTAGCACGTGGTGATGTTCCCCTCGGTGCGCACAACCGGAGGCGAAGTGATCATCTTCATCGGATTATCAGTGGTGACCTTCGTACACCAATCCGTGTCCGTGGTATTCGCCACCATTATGATATTTTGCCATTGCACCGCACCGAAATCCCACGTCCCCAGCCCCTGCAGCTCGATCGCGAGGACGGGATTGTCGTAGGGTTTTGGCACGATTGCTGGTTGTTGCTCTTTCGAGGCGGTCGTCTGGTCGAATGTCAGACCGCCGTGGAAGGCCTTGAGCCCGGCCTTGCTGCCCTCGGCGCCGGGCGTCAGCGCCCAGGTGTCGAGCCATTTGTTGTTCGGTGTGTCCCAGATGTAGCTGTTTGTGAGAAGGTCGCCGGGGTAGATGCGTATTTGGCTGGTGAGGTTTCCGGCTGGGTGGCAGCAGTAGAAGGGCAGGAGATACCACTCGTGGGGCCCGCCTCCTACTGATGTGACCACATTTTGGAGGAGCGTATCTGTTTGTAGGCCAGGCCAGATTGCTTGGACGTCTCCGTTTGGGCCTGCGTCTGGTGAGGGTTTTGGGATAACCAAAGTACTCTCGAATCGAAGGATGGGAGCTTTCGGGTGGAACCCGACGGTGTAGAAGGTTAGGTTTGCAATGTCGCGCTGGACGGATGGCTTGCTACTGAGCTTGTTGTTGGATGCGGGAGCAGGCACCATATTGCCCTGGCCGTGCACCAGGCCGACTCCAACGAGTGCTGAAAGCGTTGTGAAGAACTTCATGTTGGTTGTAGGTATGGTCTCGTGGTGGGAACGCTGATGGATAGATGGCTTTTGCGTCGAAAGTAATGTGAGAATGTGAGCTTTCTCGATGTCAAGGTTTATAGCAGAGACAAGAAGGTTGACAATCACGAAGAGCTCTGAAATACTCACCAATCATGCTTTGTCTTCGAACAATTGCCTTTCGTTCATTGTTAACAATAACTCCAATCAATTGGTGGACAATAATCCACCCAGAACAATAGGAACGCTTGTTCCTATTCAGAGAAGCTGTAACATTCACTCGCTTGGATCGGCACAGCCACTTCATATCGAGCCTCGTCTCGCCATCTTCTCTCTTCGCTACCGTATCCCACCACTCGCAGCATCTATGCATTCCTAGTTCCTTCTTCTTCCCAGTCAGAACTTGTTCAAGTATCCACATATAGTACCTACCTAGCAACTTGTAAGGCTAGATCTGCGAAACGCAACAAAGCTAGCTAGACAGTCGCAAGAACAACAGACAACAAATAACAGTAAATAAATGTAATGCTTCAGCGAGCAATCAAAGAAAGCGACAAGGAAAAAATACTTCAAAGCGTGAACGCGATGCGCAATAAAAGAAAAATAATTATGGCCGAGAATAACCTTGGCGCTGGTTCCAACAAAGGGGTCAAGACAGGTCAAGACAGGTCAAGACCTGTGATATGCAACACTACACAACAATGCAACGCAACGTACTGCCTGCCCACGACGACCTTAATCAGGATCGCAATATCTAGGGTAACTAAGTAGTGTAACCCGAAGTCAGGTGCGTGTGTGATATAACCACAAATCAAATCCAAATCCAATTCCAAACCTCCCATTTAATATCACTCTCATCCTTTGCAGCCATACGTAGCCCGTTGCGTAGGTAATAAGCAGAACTCGTGATTAAAAGAAGAAAAGAAGAAAAGACGTCAGTTGAACGCTGTGATGTACTTCGTACATAAGAAAACAGTCAGGTTCGGCTAGGCTGTGCTTAAGCATGACGTCGACGTCTACCCTATGGAGGCATCACAATGACGTTGATCAGATGCCGAAACAGGCTGCCAATTAGAGTCGTGGCTTTGGTCGCTTCAGCTCTATCTCTAGGAGTAATGTACCTTAACTCGGTAGCTTGAGTAGCTAGATGGAAAGCAAAACTTACTTTATTTGTATGCTGTAATTATATGGCGTTATAGGGCGTTTATATCATCCATGACATTCGATCGTGTTGGGGGCCAAGTATAGATCAAGGGCTCTTATATTCTAAACAACAGGATAGGACAGATGCAGAGACGAGGCAAGAAGGTTCTGGGGGAACAGTTAGTTGTATATAGATGTCTGGAATGTTTAAAAGAGAGGGACTAACTAGAGAGAATAACCCAAGGATCTGTAAATAGACACCCCTTTCAGAAGAACATGCTATTCTCCTTGAAACCGATGCCTCAGATTCCTTCAGAAATTCTAATATTATTACTACTGGTACCTCTCGATTTGATAAATCTTAAAGTATCGAATATATTTCATTTATAACCAACTTTTGTTATGGCACGTACGCAGTTTTAAGATACAAAACTCTAGTAGGAATCCCGTCCTAAAAATTTCCCGCCATATATATGTATATAGATCCCTGATTCCACGGAAGCGAGCACTTTAAGGCTCCAGCTTGGCTGCTCCCATAAACGCCTAAATCTTGCTCAAACCGTAACGATACCTGATCCTGTGTATTACCCGTAAATCCTTATTCCAACAAAACACCCCGGAAGATTCCCATATTTGAGCCCATGTATGCTCCTCATCCGACCCGACCTGACCCGACCCATGATAATAACAAAATGAAAAAGGAAATGTCGATAAAGAATCCATAAAAGCTTAAACCTCCTCGAATCGGCAGACGTCTTGAAACTCGGGATACTTGTCCGCAAAAGGTTTCTTCATGCTCATATTGCTGATGTCGCTCAGGTGCCGGTCCATCAGAGGACTGACCTTAATCTGCCCATTTTCAAAGATTAATGCTTTCATTGGATCATGTTGAAAGTTGACACTAAAGTTTGAGGCGTAGTCGTTTTGAAATTCCAGATTATCGTAACGCGCTTGATTTTCAATGACCTTCTCGCGGAATTTGCCCCATGGCGGCAAGTCCATCCAAGCCGGGTGAGGAATAATAATTTGAGAAGGTCTTGGAGTTTGCCAGTCATGTAGCCTCTTATAGGTTTCGTATGTTGGCGAGATTTGCCATTGCACGAAGCGGTACATGCACATGAAAGAGGCCAGTTTCTCGGGGATGAGTGGGAAGCCGCGGTAGGAGAGAATCGCAGAGTAACGTGCCATAATCTCGGTGAATGATGAAGGTGGTTTGGTGGACCCTGGCTGATTGAACAATATGTTGACGGAGGGATATTCTATGCCATCGTCAATGGCGCCACCATGAAAAGCGAGATGGCGTTGCGATTGTATGACGCTGATCATGAGCTGGTCAGTAACTGTCACGGGAGCCTTCAGTTTGGTAGAAATCTGCCACCTGTGATCAACATATCAAAGTCAGTATTGGCTTAGATGGTAAAGCTTGGGACTTGAAAGGCCTCATGAGTGGTGAACTATCATGCGAGAGGAGACCACTCACGAGACACTTGTAGTAGGAAAGAGATCCCCCGGAAAGTTAACTCACGCATATATTGAAGGTTGTGATTGCCAGCACGTGGCGTTTGAAATGGTTGGCTGGTCTAATACGTCGGTAAATCCAGAGGGTCGAAGGTTTGTAAACTGTGATGGTTGATTGAAGGCCGCGGGAAATGGTGTCCATGCTGGAGTTGGCTGTGATAGAGGTTGTGCGATAGGCTGTGAGAGAGCCTGTGTTGTACTCCCGAATCCCATGGGGTCTGTCTTTATGAGGTTAGCTTGATGATTTGTATAATTATTGAGCGATTGAATCAGAATCCGGGTCACTTTGATGAACTTCAACAAGAACCCGAATCCCCCGAGTCCGATGGTCATCCTGAAAGAATAGACGCTTGGGGATACATACCCAAACTGGTGCGGCTGTGACCGTAGGAATCTGCTGTGAAGCCTCCATCTCCTGGTTGTCGTAGCCAATAGATGCTGATTCTGGAGGATATATTTGTGAGGTGCTGGATGCGTAAGTGCCATTCGCGTTCGCGATATCGTGGGACACGGCTCCTGGCCACGGACACGGCTCGGATTCGGGAGACCATTCCAACGATCCCTTCCGCGGAATCAGCATATCCTCTGACATCTCATCAGGTGTTGTTACGCCCTCCGGGACCACTGGGACTACTGGAGCTGAGTGCAAGGCTATCTGTGATCTCAAGTTCTCGACCTCCTCCTCCAACTCCTTATTTCGCTTGATAATGCTATCCATGCTACCGGACCTGTTATATCGCTCCAACTCCTTCACCTTCTGCTCCAAAGTTTCGATGTGTTCCTTTGTTCTCTGCCGGATGTTCCTCTGAGCTTCACGGTCATTGGCGCGTTTGCGAGCAAGTTGGGCCTTGCTAAGGTGTGTGACTGATCTTTTCCCTCCTCGGGAACCTGCATCAAGTGTCAGCAGCTGGTGGTATCTCATATAAATGGAAAAAGCAACGTCGCGTTCATCTGTAATTCCAGCGACGCAATGAGCACACACACACACACGCACCTTTTTTCCTAGGCTCCTCCTCTACAGTAGGGGGACTCGCTGAGCTTCGTGCACTTGACATTGTGTCGGTGCCAGTTGCTGATACCGGTGGTGTCCTCATGAGATCGTAAATCCTCTACCAATACTATGTTGTGGAGAGGCGTGCTTGGAGTATGTTGAAATGCCAAAGCTTTCCTGGAGTCCTGGACAGGCGCTGTTGCGGATAATGGGATTTGTCCGGATATGTGGGAAAGCGGAGCTGAACCGATGTGGCCTTTAAAAGAAGCTGCGGGGCTGAAGAAGATTATGGCGAAACTGGGCTGTTGAGTGTGGAGATTGTTTTCCAGAAGAAATGGTCGTGCCCTACAAGTGTTTGGATAGAAGGTTATATGTGATCTCACCCTTGCCACCTGGTACCGCTCCCTGGTGCCGAATTAGAGCGAATCAAAGGACCGAAATATAGTTCTTGTTACCATTGCCACGAGACGAATGTTGACGGGAAATGGAAGCATTCTGTGCGGTGCGGTCAAAGTAGGGGTCGAGCTAGAGTTAGTGTCAGAGGGCAGGCAAGTGTAGAGTACGGGGCGGGCGTGTTTCGGGATTACAGGACGATAGTAGTCTAGTAGCACGCATCACCACCATCAGCTAATAAATAACCCGACAGTTTTCTCCTTCCTGGAACGGAAACACTAACAGACTCGCAGTCACAGTATCCTACGGTTGTAGCATGGTAGGCATGGCTTTGAGCTGTTCTATAGCTTGCGATACATCAAGAACCACAAAGGTAGCTAGCTACTCACCTACGCATTCCTCAGCTGAGCATGGCATGTCCCTTTGACCTAGACAGAAAAAGCAGCTCAGCTTACATGGGACTTCGTACACGCTGCGAAAAGCACAGAACCACTCCACTTCTACTGTAGTTAGCTCGGCTCAAGGGGATGCGGTGCGGACTTCGCGGAGCAAGGTTGCTTCTCCAAAACACTACTCCACTACTGGAAGCTATCGCGGCCTAGTTACTAGTCGAAGCCGATGTTCTTCCAAGTGGGCTCTCGTTTTCGTTGCTGCAAAATAGAGTTTGGACGGCGTTGAAGATCCTAGAACTTCTGCAGAGACGAGCGAGAAGAAGCCTCGTCCTCGCATACCTCATCTGCACCACTGCGGCAGCGACGGTGGCCGCGTGCCATCACGATCCCCTGAACTACCAGGGCTGCGTTCAGGGGCTCTGTCGCTTTGAAATGACACTATATACCGGTATACTGTTACTATTGCCATTACTACGATCCGTCTACTGTTTCGGGTGAGTAAAAGGGGGCGGCCAGTTATTCATGTTATTAACGACCAACAATCTCTATCCCTGAAGATCAGTATGTGGTATGATCGCTGTACTGTCTATAACCCGGATCTTCCGAATAATCAACCTGGAGAACAACTAAATTGGTTGGTGCCCGTTGCACGTTCCCGTTCCTGATTTCCGTTGCTCATCGCAGACCATGTTTTGCGTAATACGTTAGGAGATTCCATTCATTACTTGTCCTCCTACCCCACCTTATTACCTATGCTCTACTTGTCTCGGTGTAATGATACTTCCATGGTTTGAAACTCCAAGGAACGACTGGAGATTCACTACCCTGTTGTGGCCGGCCAACGCATCAATGCACACCGGCAAGGAGAGCCAAGAAATAGGAGTCATTGAACGGGCCTTTCCTTCGAGATCAGACATTCAGAGGTCAAGCCTGGCTGTACTGAAGATGAGTTGAGGAGACAGAATAACAACAAGTATTGCTTTATCCCAATATTGAGGTAAACATTTTACTAATATTGAGGTAAACATCCTGCTACAGCCAAATGTCTCATGTGAGGCCTCGATAATAACGGAGAAGATCGGAAGGGATCCCAATAAGCCTCTATTCCACTGATCTGAACGATGACCAGAATGCCACATGGTTACGCTCATTAGCGTCCAAAGCTTTTAACTAGGCATCTGAGTATAAGGTTACCTACCCCGGAACTTACGGAGGTACCTTGCTCTTAAACCACATGGCGATAATTAGCGCAGCCACGGCTTTGACCGAGACAGAGCAACTAGCCAGAAAGGAATTCCCTTGGCGGATTCATGATATTTTTATATCCTGGTCGATAGGCTTCAGAGTCATAGCTTCTCGACTTATGGATAAGTGGTACAACCAGAAAATTATATATAGATAACAAGAAAAGGACAGAAAGGTCCGTACTACAAGGAACTACTCCCGGGTTTTGGCTATAAATTAGGCTTTCTAGATGCATCAAGTGGAGGAAGCTAAAGTTTGACATAGCCCTACTGCAAAGCATATAGTATGGGTAAAGCGTTACCCATAGCTCTAAACATCGGACTTAACGCACCGAAAGTTGATTTAGAATACGAAGTAGCGCAACTTAAGTTCACCATCCATTACCGGCAGTTCACCGCTTCTTTGGACCTGTAGCCACGTGGCATCGCAGTTCCTCACTCACTAGGTATCTCAGGATTGAGATCAGTCTTTGGTGATGGTCCATTGGTTGCTGAGCCCGACGGAGGATATACTTCGACGCAAAGTAGGTTATTTTGCCGTTTTTATACTCAATCTGTGTCCTTTATTTGAGTTTCTAAACCAAGCAGGAATGCTCATGTCGAGTCTTCTCGGGTCTCGAGTCGTCTTTCATGTCCAAATCTTTCGATCTCTACACCAACTCATCTACCCCGGACCTATCACTCCGCGCAGTAGCACTTTCTCCAAGCTTGCTCTGCACGACCCTAGTTGCAGTATCTTTATGAGTCGCGGCTCAAGCCTTAAGAGCCATTGATAATTTTACTTACCACCCAGGATATACCACTATCAGCTTTCAGACCTTGACAATACAGTACAACTCGTACTTCAAATAAGGTTCCATTGATACGCCACAATATTCACCAGTTCAACTTCAGCTGAATAAGTAGAACGTGAATTAAGGTACCCTTTGAATGTTGCTTACTCAATAAGCTAGTTTAGACTAACTTATATCACTTTCTCCTTTCCTCTATCATCACTTTGTTTCGAGACATTTAGTGATGAAAACATAACTAGACTGATGTAGCTCTGCCGATTACTATCGGTATATGCAATGCCTACGTCAAAGAGCTCGTCTTGTTTTGCCTATCGTGCGATAGCTACCCGACCGACGGCAATTGAAAAGTATCAGCATCTGGTCTTGAGTCTAGCAACTAACGTACCTTAGTGGCAGCGCTATAACCATCCTATCTTTTTGTAAGTGGATAAGAATTAGAGTAGACAGTTCTCCACTATCTTCTAGTCCATCCAGAGCGAGTTCGATTCTGATTTTTCGATTTTTATACAAGTAGAGCCCTACAGAAGTCTTCCAAGATTGCTAGCAACTCATGAGGGACGTTCACCGGTAACTTTCCAGCGTTCCAATAGGCGGATGCTCTATCCGAGATTGGCGGATGTTTTTAGGTTATAGACTAAGGAACTGCCCACTTTTCCTCTCCAACTTGCCGCTCCCCTTTTCTCCCTTCTTAGCCTTTTTGCAGCAGATATCTGCTCTAAGGTAGCCTCTAGCCGGGCCTTCTAACCCAAGGGGAAGTATACGTATACCTCTGCAGGGAAATAAAGCCGCTGATTGGTCGTTCCATATCATCGCATGTGGTCAATAGTTCAGCGCTGTTCTTAATATATTAGTGGTGGAAATCCATTTTACACCTACGAAAATACTTTCTAAACAGGTTTTCCACTACGGTCTTCTTCTCTATTTGACTGTAATTTACCTTAGTATAGAAGTCTCTTCGTCCGAGAAACAACTGCCGAAATGAAGTCACGTGTCTCACAAAGCCCGCCAGAATCCGCCGGTGTTCCGCTGGCCCGCTGGGACGGAGAGGAAGTATTACCTCCACAGGCTGAAAGACAGAAAGAATACATTTATACCACTCGCTAAAAATTCCGCCGACCTGCCGAGTTGACAGGTCTCCTGTCAGATTGACGCTTCCTGAATCTGGAAGTTATGATAACGGGTTCACCCGAAAGTATACTCACAAGTGTGGAGATATATTCTTACTCTTCCTCACCTTTCACACTCAGTCTTTTCAGAAGCCGCAGACACTAGTACTTCTCAGTTACCCTACATTTCAAACCTTAATCTTCATTATTTCTTTTTGTAAACTTATATGTTTCTAAAAGCTATGTAGTTGATATTTTAATCTTTTACTAGCGGAGAGATATACACATGAATTCTTTTTTAAGATGAACTTGAAAGAAAAATATTTTTGACAACAAGTAGGTTACTAAGGATTCCTGTGATGCAATACCAGTTTAGGGAAATTGCGAATAGCTACAACTGTGTTTGATAGAGTCTATAAAGAGTTCCTTCCTAATAAGCAGTGCTACGAATCATATTTCCAGTGGGTCGTTCATGAGGCAAACTCAGGTCTGGATTTTCTTTTTAAGCCTTGAGATTGTTCTACGTATATAAAATACCAGAGTGAAGAGCAGGGTACCTTCACGTCTTGTTAATTCTTGAAGCCGAGTTGCGAGAGAAAGCTCTTTACTGCCTTTCGATTCTCTACTAAGTGGCTGTACTTTGAAGGAATGACATAAATGGCTATATAAGTAACGAGATTTGCTTAGAGAATCGCTAGTTTTGTTTGTGTTACCCTCCTATTGCTAATGTGTCTCTCGGTTAAGCACCCACGTCAAAACTTAATACTTCATATACGCCCTCTAAAAGGTCAGAGATAGGTCTACCTCGCACGAACGTAAACATAATATAGACAGATGTACGGAATGAGCGGTAAAGAGCGTGCTGACAGCAAAGATAGGGAATGACTATAATCATAAGTTTGTTAATATCTCTCAACTAAAAGTCAATTGAAGTTCTCCAGAAGGTTGCTCCCGTCGTCTATAATTAGACAGAACAGATCACCAATCATAAATGAGCTCTAACCATAACCTGCCTGACCCATCTCTTTGCATTTTGTTACAAGCTAGTTGTTTGATACTCCGTGCTTTGTTTGAAATTTTGTCCTAGACCTTTGAGACCCAATTTTAACCCAATTTCTGCGAACTCTAGGCTTAGCATAGCGGAAGCCGTGAGATCTGAACTACTGTCCTATCTCACTATTAAGGAATTTTTTTACAAGCGTTTCGCTTATGCACCTGCTGAGGGAGGCATCTAATTAGTCTTACTAGCTAGAGTAGAGTGTATTAAATGGGGACTTGATACCCTAGTATTAGAAGTGGATGCCATATATGCTAAAGCACCTAATCGTCTGATAGGAATAGCCTTAAGCGAGAGCATGTAAAAAAATGCCTTAACAGTGAGATAGGACGGTATATCAAAGCCGCTGAAAGCCTTCCTACCTAGCGTTCCAAATCATAGAGTTCGATTCTAGAAGTAAGGGTGGCAGGGGCTAACTAAGTCTCGGGAGAGAAGCCACGATACAAGCTACTGGCCCCCACATAACGCTAAATGCCTGCTAGGGGTCGAGAGTTCTTATTGGGTTATAAATATCAGATACGAGTATGATCCCTGACAATAGGGGACTAGGTGGCGTCAACTAACCTCATCGCAAGTGCTTATCGATCAACACTCGACACCCCTCTATCAGCCCATACAGTCCCTTCAATTTGAGTTCAAATCGTATATAAGAATCTCGAGTGTGTACTACTCCGTACTTGCAGGTTGGTGTTGAGCTGGGATTTGTTTAAAAGATACCGACCACGAACCTCTACTTCCTAGTGACTTTTAAACGAAAAACAGCGTCTCCGAGTTTACTCTCCAGTTCAGAGCAAATTTCCCGCTTGAGGTTTTCTCAGGTTTTTATTCACATCTGCCAGTTACTTTCTTTCTACCACATCGATCGAGATCCATCATCGAGATAGACCGAGAACCAAAGCAAAAAGAACTTTTATCTGCATCTACGCTCTGACCGGGATACGCCGTCTATTGTTGGTTATTGCGTGATTCCCCCAGTACGCCACGGGCCAATTTTTCAATTTCTCCAAGAAGTACTACAGCTTACTTTTCCCGAAAACTTACTGGTGGTGAGATTTTGAAGCGAAACTTCAGAAGAATAGGCAAAGGCAGTAATAATTTGATGGCAAAGAAAACAGCTAACCGCAATCTACATTGAAAGCCCTGCTGCCGACGGAACTTCTAAACACAACAGAAGTCAGAACCCCCAAAGCGAGATTACTTGCTCACAATGATTCCATTCCAAGGCAAACGAGCCAGTATTCTATTCTCAACATCACGCGTTACATTCAGTATGCGACGTTATTATAATCCTAAAAACTACAGAACTCGGAATGAAATATATTTTCTTTAGACCGCTTTACTTGTACTTAACTGTGATCCCTTTTCTTTTCATCCGCGCAAGAGAAATAACCCGTAAAATCTCCAGTAAACAACAACCACCCCATAATGGCATTCTCCCCCCAAGACCCCATTGCTCCATCACATGCCAAGCAAAAATTCTATCTGCGGGCTTTTTCTGAATCCAATATCCCCCTCCCTCTCACCACCAACACTCGAGAGCCCAGCGCGAAATTGTGCTAAACTGCACTGCAGTACACTCATCACATCACCTCACTTCACACTAGCTCTTTCGGTCTTTAGGTATAGAAGTCGATAATAGATAAAAATCTTAACAGCAAAGCAAAGCAAAACAAATTCAAATTCAAACAAAAACAACAAAAAACAACAAAAACAACACCAACGGCATTTTCATCATTTCAGCAGCTCAAAACCTTTCCTCCCTTCCCCACAAGCCAACTCAACCTGCATTAAAGAAAACCTGATTGACCATCCCATCCCTACCACCACATGCCATGCACGCCACACGGCATACTATACTGTACCATGCCATGTTCTCACTCACCCACAAACAAATCCTCTCATGCAGCAAAAAAAAAACACACCCAATCATAAATATCCCGAATCCATATCCCTCTCCCAACCCCCACACGATCCCGCCCCACCCGCGCTCGAATGTCGGTATCGCGCTCAAAAGTCATTTGTAAAAAAGGTAAATCGAACCTATGCCCATGTCGGAGAGTAATCCCCTCCAGCCGACATGCTAACGCAGATGCACATGAAATATCTCGATGCCGATCCCCTTGTACCCGCATCTATCTGCAGGAAAAGTCCGAGTCCTACCCGTACTTACAAATTCCCGTTATCGGGGCCGGCCTGCTGTCCCGATTAATGCGGGGAATTAAATTATACTCCATACAGTACAGTAGTGGTCTAGATCCTTGTCCATAATGTCATACTTATACGAAAGAAGCCGAGTTTAGTGAAAAACAATTATTTCTTCTACCTGACTCGTGTCAAAACCCTACCCTAAACCAACAAAACAACACCTGTTGCCTGACGGCAGAAGAAACACGCAACCCATCCCACCATCAGAAGATCGGGGGCGCCAGACTCCAAACCTTAAACCGACGGTAAAAACCCGAACAAAAGCCACAGCCTTGAACGAGATAACAAGCCCCACTATTCCCATCTCATCCCGTCCTTGGGCTTCTTCTTCGACCGGTACTCTGCTGCGCTAGCATCGGGACCGCGCTATTCTCCCTCCCCTCAGCCGGTACGACATGGACACTTGCATTCACGCTCTTCTTACCGCTCCTTAGAACAGGTAACTTACCACTGACACTTCTTTTGAAGATTGGAAGCGCTTCTTTTGTGATGTCCCCCGCATTACCGGAACTCGAGACGGTTTGGAGGTCGAGATTCAAAGTGTGGGTGTTTACGTCTACTTCGCGCAGACCGCCTGCAGTGACGGGTCGGGTATCCGTTGATCTTGGCATAGACTGAGAGAAGAGCGGTATGGTGGTTGTGATCGGGGTATTATCATCCATGGCGTCGTTGAAGATAACGGGGACCATTTGCGGTTTGCTGGGACTTGCGCTTGCAGGGCGACGAAGGGCAGCAAGTAAGTTCTCGTGCGGTTGTGTCCTGGGCAGCTCTGTTGGATATTGGTATTGGACTTTCTGTGGCGTCTCGCCTGTTGGTTGGTATTCCTGCAAGGTTGTTTCTGCGATCTTTGACCGGAGATCGATAAGGGGTTGCTGCAGGATTGAATCCAAAGGTGCTAGAGAGTCTTCAAGCGCATTTGTCTTTATTGACATCTCGTCACCCAGGTCTTGGACTCGCTCGTAAGTTGAGGTAAAGTGAGTGCCGATATTGCTATACGAGGATTTAACAGTAGCAGAGAGTCCGCCCAGTGATCGGACATGATCATCGTGATGCTTGGTATTTTGAGATCGTGCGCGAGTAACAAAGTCATCGAGGGCTTGCATCTGGGTATCGATATCTTTCATTTGTTCGTCAACAATACGAACTGTCTCATCATGAACTGAATTCGTAGCGAGTTGAAGAGATGAGTTATGCTTGTTGGCAGCCTAAAAGTATGTCAGTTCAATTCGCATTGCCAGGAATGTGTGCTTCTTACCTGCCAGTCTTCTTTCAGTTTGCTTTTCAGAGTTTCTCGTGATTTGAGAATGTCATCCAAGAGCTCGCCTTCTTTTTCGTTCCAGGCGTCCATTCCCTTGCTGTATTGCGTCTGTGAGGCCTCAAAGATATGCGTCGAAGACGTAACATCTTTGCGGACGACTTCAATCTTGGCACCCAGGCGTGCGTCTTGCGTCTCCCCCTGAGCCATAACAAGACTTGTGATTTGTGATAGCAGGTTTTGGCGGTCAAGAGCGGCTTGGTCTCGCTCCTCCTTCAGAACCTCATCTAGCCGTGAGGCGACTGCAGCGTTGGACTGCATAGCAAGCTCGCTCGCTGTAGTTAACTGCATTCGTAGTTCATTTGCATCGGCTTTTTGAGCATTGACGTGTTTAAGTAAGTCTTCAAACAAGCCTTTGAAGTCGCGCCCAAGCGAGCTGTAGGATGTATGAAGCTGGGTGTGGAAAGTGCCAAGTTCACTAACAACTTCTGCTGAAATACGTTCCGCGGCAAGAGACATGCCTTGAAGGCCTTGCCCAACTCGGGTTTTGACATCTTCTCGGAGTGTCTTAATCTCTTCAAGGACTGTATCCATCTTCTCCTTGGATGACTCCGTTTGTTGGGAGACTTCCTTCTCGGATTCTTCGAAAGCAGATACGTTCTCTTCTAGAAAGGCCTGAGTATTAGATAGCTTCTCTAGCTCGCCCTGGACGAAGGATTGCATTCTGGTGGACACAGATGCCATCAACTCCTGCTGTTGAGAGCGGAACTCGTCGACTTTCGATTCGACCATACTGGTAACTTCCGACACTTGTGCTCGCGACAAGTTCCATGTGTTTCTGTTTAGCGACTGGAGATCCGATTTCCGTCTGTTCTTGTAGTGAAGTTCGTCCACATCATGGACTGTCTTGCCTAGAGTGGACAAGAGCTCAGTGCCAACGGTGCTGAGTTGATCTTCTGTTTCTTCATGTGCTTTACGGAGCACGGTCTCCTCGGCAAGATTTTGACGGGTGTTCTCTAGGACGAACTCAGTCTGCTCTAGAACACCTTGCGTCTCATCGAGGACCAATTTCGTCCCATCGTTTTCCTTCTTCAGAGTCATGAAATTTGAAGTTAGTGCATAAAGTTCCTGGACTTTGTTACGTAGATTGATCTCCATTGTTTCGATCTTGGCTCCTTGTTCCTCAGAGAGAATGCGCCGCGATTCGCTCTCAACTGTCATCTCCTCATAACTCTCATTCGACAAATAAACGCCATTGCGCTGCCGGGTTGCGATCAGCTCGCCCTTTAGCCTTTCAATCTCCAAGGTAAACTCCTTCAAAAGAGTTTTCTTGTTGATCATTTGGTTGACCTGGGGTTTATTCCGGATGTTCTTCGCTCGGAATGCATAGTCCAGTGTCGAGATTGTTTCCTCTAGATTGCTTTTTGCGGGAGATACTGTAGCAATGATGCAAGTCTTCGTCCGTCCCCCAAGCGAGTCTTGTAGTAGTCGGGTGAGTTTCGACTCGCGATATGGAATATGCATACTTCGATCGACCAGGGCATTGATCACGCGGCCAAGAGTCAACAAACTCTTATTAATTAAGCCCGCCTCAGCTGCTCTCTTGTTTTCCGCACCACTCCGTTGAATGTTCTCGCTACCTGCTAAATCGACAAGATTGAGCTTCCCCGCGCTGACATAGTCCTCGCCGTTCTCGGCAGTCCTCTTGACATACGCTGTCACTGTGAACACCGTGTGACTTCGACTACTCAGATCATTACATTTAGTCGCTGCAACTTGGCGCTTGTGACTTCCAGCTTGGAGAAGCTTGATTCCTTCGGTTGCGCTCTTGATATGCGATTCTTCCATGCCCTGGACAATTGTACTCGAGTGGCCCTTTTTGCTGTTGTCGTCATATATCTTGAGCTTGGCAACATCGTCTGGGGAAATCAGATCGCGAAGTTCTTCGTTGTATAGCTCGATGAATGAGCATTTGACAGAGCATTCCGCATCGTCAATCTCTAATTTGCGGAAGAGAGAATGAAGGGCACGAGGTATTATTCCTGCTGCGTCCGAGAGCATTCCAAATGTCTCGTTCATATCTCCAGACATAGTGTATGTTTTACCGGTACCGGTTTGTCCATATGCGAATATGGTGCAGTTGTAGCCTGCAAGCATCTACAAAGGTGTCAGCGCAAGTAAACAAACGTGTTCCAAGTGATAAATGTACTTCGTCTAAAATGGGAGTTACAACATCGTCGTAGATCATAGCTTGATCCGCGGCAGAAGAAAAAACCTTGTCGAAGTGGTATGTTTTGTTGCTGAGTGCGCTTGGTCCCATGGAGAGCTCCAAACTCTTTCCCTTTGCTCCATCTGTTGACACTACCACTCCGCTGTTCTCTCGGACTTCGCGCTCGTTGCGCCCTCTACATCGCACCACGACATTTATATTTGTCTCTTCTTCATCGTGGTCGAAGTCCCGTTCCTTGCGCTTGGTGCCGCCACGGCTGGTGGCTGTCGAAGCGATCGACTCTGCGGGTGATGCTGCCCCAGACCTGTCTATTCGAGATCCGGGAGGGGCTGCGGATTGTGATCTGGCCGCCGAGGGCCTTACAACTGGTGGACGCATACTGTGCTTTCGAGAAGGCGCGACAGTTGCCGGCCGTGGGAGTCCTGCCATACAATGACGGCTGCTTATTGATAGATAGAATAACCCCGTGAGGGTGGGCGCGTTGCTGATTGAAGCGCGATTCAGTGAAGTGTTCGTTCAAATATGGCGTTGCACAAAGGTGTAAATTATGCTCGAGGGTTTGTGGTATCCAACGTTGGGTGAAGAATGCGATGTGGTGTGATGCGGATTTTAACAAGAAAGCTGTGATGTTCGTGAGCTGCAAAGTGTAAGTTGAGTGTTGATGTGATCCCATGCAAACAAGGAAGCGACGGAAAAGCGGCCGCGGTTGCTACGATGGCAACGGCCATTTTGTGAAAGCGGCAACATTCTGTCAATCCATGTCTCAGGTCAAGATATATGATAATATCAAACAATTCTATGACATTTACGTATTCCGTAGAACTGTAATGCCTCAAGGTGGAATATATCAATACTTTTACGAGTTTTATCATCTGAAAAATAGTGACATAAGTGACTGTGGAGCTCAGTTATTGCATGCCGCTTTTGAGTCGAGCTGCTACAGTACCCCTCCACATGACGAGACAAGACCAAACAGCTTCACGACTTCAAAGACCACCACCTGTCTTCCTGCAACAAATGTACCTAGAATGTCTCTTTTCACCGCCCAAGTCCGTCCGGGACAGGCTTTGGGCTTCTTGGGTTCGAAACCCCCTCTCAAATCCCCATATGCTCATCTAACAAATAATCTAGTACTGGGAGCTACACTCCACGATATCCTCACACGACTGAAAGCCGAACCTCAGCGATTTCCTAAGCTAGATCTTACATACGAACACGCCGAACCCGTCAAAGAACCCGTCGTTCTCAGCCTTGCTGCCAACGGTATCCGTTTGCGATTCGATGGGCCTGAACAACGCTTGCGACTGATCGAAGTGTTGGACTTCACCAAAAGCCACCTTACATACAACGACAGAGATGTCTTACGGCCTGCAGCAAGTATCCCGGCGGCGCCATTGCAGAGCGGTCCTACGTATCGGCATATCTATCAGAACTTATTGGGACCAACGTTCCCAGGCGAATACGTGGAGCCGGAAGCCGGCGATGAGAGCGCAATGGGACTCTATGTGCTGTCATATCCGGGACTGGCATTCTCTTTTCCAATGCACTCGTCGTCTTGGTCGCCCGGAAAAGATGTGGTGTCACTTCTTTCCTCATCTGCCAGCCATCCTGCGGCATCTATGGCAATCTTCGCCGGGGATTCATGGCCAGATGCGCGAGAACGTTTGTTCACAATGACTATAGACCCGCTAGATGCTTTTGCTGCGGTTGTAAAGGGGAAGGAATCAGTTCCAGCCGAAGTACGGCTTGTAAAAATACATGGAGAAGGACGTCTGGAGCTCCTGCGATCCAGAGGGCATGGCCCACTCTGGATTCAGCTGGGTCATACCTCACCACAAGAGCTCGTAGCGGAACTAGGGCCCCCCGATGCCATCTATCGGAAGAATGACCAACGGATGTCAATTCACAAACCCCGGCAAAACACAGGAACCTACAACCGCCCAGATCCGAATGATTTGAGGCTTCAAGATGATTCGACGGATACAGATCAATCATCAGCGCATACCGCCACTGATGACTCAGACGACGAGAACGAAGAAGGTGAGATCGCAGGAAATGTATCTGGAGAGTGCTTTTACAATTACTTTTACCATGGCTTTGATGTTCTACTCTCGACTCCCACTTCACCATCCCAGCGTCCGCCTTCGAAACAGGGAGCTACTCATGAGCATGAAGTTGATAATATAGTCCCTACAGATGCATCATCTCGTTTCGTTGCCTCGAAATTAGTTCTCCATGGTAACGTTCCTGGTTCATATCCCTTCAACCGACATAGACGATGCCGCTGGGAAATCCAGTACTTAAAACCTGGCAAAGGGAAGGACATTGTGAATTCAGAGACTCCGTTCAAGGATATCGAGAACAGGTTACACGAAGAATGGAAGAGCATCTACAAGAATGCCGAGGAAGCCAAGGCTCGTCAGCGTGGAATGGTGTTAAATCGAGACTGGGGAGATAGTCCTGGTAGCAGTGTTGAGCTACTAGGTGGATGGGAAGAGAGTGTTGGGGAGCGGAGAAGCGATATTGCTGGTCCTGGGGCTGAAGATATCAAAGGCTTAGGCAACACTACCCTATTTGGATTCCCTGGATTAGTCTTTGAGGTACTGAAGAACGGTACAGTTAGTGGAGTCACGGTATTTTGATTTTATTCCTAGAATGGGTTACTGGGTAGATCTTTGCATCGCTGAGTGGTGTTTTGGAACTGGAGATGCGGGTTTGGATTTGGCGTTGCATTTGCATGAGCAAGGAAGGAGTGACTCACAAGATACCTGAATAAAGATAGTACAACCCACCATGTCATAGAGTTTTATGCTTCTCACATTCAAAGTGTCTATCCTCGAATTCGGGCTGTACTGTATAAAGTAGTATCCAGTCCAGATACAAAGACAGAATTTGTCCGTGCTTGTCTCGTGATCGCGTGTCACCCCCCAAAAAAGATGCCCGAGCCTGCAAATACAGACACTTCAGAAAATGCGCCAGCTTCAGGGCCCCCGACAATGCCCGTACGTCCACCAGGCTCATGGTCATCGACTCTAAGACTACCCAAGTCTGCGTTTCCGTAACAACCCCTCTCCCAATTCCCTCCTAATTGTTATCTGATGTTGCGTTTACTATAGTCCTCGACCGCTGCCCGCAGACAGAGACAGATACTTAAAAGCATGTACCGATGACCTCTACACCTGGCAGCGCCGTGAGCGCGCTGCCCAAAGCCCCTTCGTCCTCCACGACGGCCCTCCCTACGCAAACGGCAGTCTGCACATTGGGCACGCTCTGAACAAAATCCTCAAGGACCTAATCCTGCGCACCAAAATCCAAAGCGGGTCGCGCGTAACATACGTTCCGGGTTGGGACTGCCACGGGCTTCCTATTGAGATTAAAGCCCTCGAGAAACAGCGCGAGCATGGCGAACAAACCCTGGACGCGGTAGCCGTCCGGAGGATTGCGAGGGACTTGGCCGAGGCGACGGTGGAGGAACAAAAGAAGGGGTTTAAAGAATGGGGGGTAATGGGGGATTGGGATAACGCGTGGAGGACTATGGATAAGGGGTTTGAAATTCGGCAGCTGAATGTTTTTAGAACGATAGCGAAGAAGGGACTCATTTTCAGGAGATATAAGCCCGTCTACTGGTCCCCGTCCTCGAGAACGGCATTGGCGGAGGCGGAGCTCGAGTACAAGGTTGATCACGTTTCCACGGCTGCTTTTGTGCAGTTCAAGGTTACGAGCGTGCCGGAGGGGTTGAGGGAGAAGATGGGGGACATGCAGGTGAAGAATCTTTGTGCGGTTGTTTGGACCACTACGCCGTGGACACTGCCGGCGAATAGAGCTATTGCTGTGCATTCAGAACTGGAATACGTCGTTGTGAAGAGTGGCGAGAAGGGTTTGATTGTAGCTCAATCCAGAGTTCAGGAGCTTATGAAGACGTTGAACCAAGAGCTACCACTGGCTGTTTGGCCGTTTCTCGGGAAGGAACTGGAGGGAGCGACTTATATCAACAGCCTCCGAGGCAAAGAAGCCGTGGAACAGCCTGTGATTCACGCAGACTTCGTCTCCGCTGACTCTGGCACTGGTGTGGTCCATCTCGCTCCTGGCCATGGTATGGATGACTATGAAGTTTGTACGCGGTTGGGGATTGAAGCTGCAGCCCCTGTGAACGACTTGGGGTGCTTCACTTCAGCCGCGCATCCTGATGATCCCCAGGCTTTGGAGGGAAAACCAGTATTGCAGGCTGGCGGCAAGGCGGTTTTAGAGCTCCTGGGGGAAAATGTGCTTGCCACACATAAGTACAAGCACAAATATCCCTATGACTGGCGGACGAAACTTCCCGTCATCACGAGAGCTACAGAGCAATGGTTTGCGGATGTTGGTAGCGTAAAAAATCAAGCTCTGGAAGCTCTACAGGATGTCAATTTCTTACCGCAGAAGGGAAAGGCGAGGCTGGAAAGCTTTGTGAAGGGAAGAAGTGAATGGTGTATCTCTAGGCAGCGTGCTTGGGGTGTTCCAATTCCTGCACTGTATGATGAAGATGGAGTCGCGGTCCTCACTGATGAAAGCGTGGCTCACATCATTGCTGTGATTGATGAGAGGGGAATTGATGCATGGTGGACTGATGCTACGGACGATCCTGCTTGGGTCGTTCCCGGTTTAAAGGGCACCTATAGAAGAGGGAAGGACACAATGGATGTGTGGTTTGACAGCGGCACCAGTTGGACCCAAACACAGGAGCAAGCAGACGTCTATCTTGAAGGTTCGGACCAGCATAGAGGCTGGTTTCAATCGAGTCTGTTGACCCATACCAGTGCTTCTGGTCGGATTGGTGCTCCATTTAAGACTCTGATTACGCATGGTTTTACTCTCGATCAAAAGGGCAAGAAAATGTCGAAGTCTATCGGAAATACCATTGCCCCTAGCCAGATCATGGATGGTACACTACTTCCTCCAGTATGAGACCCCCCGTCTTCAAGAATCAAAAGCTAATCAATTACAGTACAAAGCGCGCAACTCCAAAATCGCAGTTCACCAAGCCATGGGAGCCGACGCCCTCCGCCTCTGGGTAGCCAGCAGCGACTACACGCGCGACGTAGTAATCGGCGCGCCCGTCCTCAAATTCAATCAATCTGCGCTCCTCAAATACCGCATGATCATAAAGATGCTCCTAGGCTCCATGCAAACACCCCTCATCCGCACCTCCCCAGTTACTAAACTCGACCAAATTGCCCTCGTTCAACTACAAGCCGTAATGTACGAAGTGCAGACTGCGTACCAGAACTACGAGTTCTATAGAGCGGTTAATGCGATTAATAGGTGGATCAATACCGACTTATCGGCGTTTTATCTAGAGGCTATGAAAGATAGACTGTATTGCGGTGATGGTGGGGGTGTTTTGGAGGAGATTTTCCACGGCCTTCTGAAAATGCTGGCTCCTATTACGCCGAATCTCGTTGAAGAAGCGTGGGATTATAGACCGCAATGGATGAAAGCCAGCTCACAAACCCATCCGTCTCTTCGCCCGCTCACAGAACCGGTCTCTGATGCAGAACGCTGTGATGTGGCAGAGCTCGAGATTAGAGATGAGGTTCCGGTTTTGTTGGCGGCGAATACGGCGATCAAGACAGTGCAGGAGGAAGCGAGGGGGAAGAAGTTGATTGGATCCAGTCTAGAATCAAGTGTTGTGCTTACTTTGCCGCCGAGACTACTGGAGGTTTTTGAGAGATACAGGGAGGAGCTGGCCAGTATTTTTGTTGTGTCGTCTGTTCAGCTGGTCCAAGAAAAGACCGCAGAGGTTGAGGCAGAAGTGGAACCAGCGGACGAAGCATTATCAGATCCCGCAACAATTATCCTATCAGCAGCAGAGCCCTCGAATTCCATACAACCACCCCGAGAAACCTCCACATTGTTACCAACCCACCCCGTCTGGGAATTCTCCTCCATCTTCTCAATCCTCGACGAAAAAGCCACTGTTACGATCGTCCCGCCCAATGCAGAGAAATGCCCTCGGTGCTGGCGGTTCATGGCGGAGGAGGAGAGTTTGTGTGGGAGGTGCGAGGGGGTAGTAAAAGATACGAAGGATGATAGGCTGGTGGGGTCTGTGGTGGATGTTTGATAGGCAGAGTGTATCATAGGTGTTGTGAGTAAGATAGAACATAATTCCCAATCTGTATTATTGTCTGTTACAAAACAGCTGAATGGTTTTCGAGTTTATTCACCTATGTGGGATTTGTTGCTGTTTTGGGTGGGTCACGTAAAAATCTTGTTAATATACTGTAACTACTGTTTCGTTACTGTTCTTAGAGCACTTAGACCGTTGGCCCACCACAATTTAGCCAGCCAGCGTCATACTGTGACAGCGCTTCATTGTCATGTGTTTGTTTACAAACTTGATGCTATCCATACATAGTATCGCCGCCTGGCAAGTATCTAGCTTCCTACGGACTAGCTCGGCAGGGTCTTCTAGTATATAAGGAGGGCTTCTTTCCCTTCTTTCTATAGCTTCCCTTAGTTAAGTCTCTTCGTACAATACAGTACAGACATCTCAGGCAATCTTCGAGCTCCCCCTTTAGTAGTGCTGTTACACCTACTATCCTCCACCTTTGCCATCGAATCTGCGCAGGGATTCATAATCCAGAATTTAACGATGAAGACTCTCTTAGACGTCGTGAAAGAGATCGACAGTTTCCCCTACCATGGCTCCACCGACTACAATCAATTTACAGATAGCCTATGGCGATTCTATCTTCCCGATGATCCACGACCCCACGGCTACATTCCCAACTTCGTAGCTGAGACCATGCCTTGGACCCCAGATTTCCACCTCGACGCCAGCAGCGTCCCCAAGCGTATCCAGCTGATCGCCGACTCACCGGCCACCGCCAACAAAGCCATCGCCTCTCTACTCCAAACCGCGCGTGAGCGGAATCTCTTCCCAGGTCTAACCGGATGGCGCAACGAGGAATACCGCGTCCTGGGAGCCAAGTCAGATATCAGGATCGAGCGAGCGGGAGCGAGCCTGCTTGGTATCACCACGACGGGTGTGCACATGACAGTGTATACGCGATCCCGGGGTGGTTCCGGGCAGCTGTTGATTTGGGTCCCTAAACGCTCCGCGAGCACAAAGGTCAATCCGGGGAAGCTGGATAACAGCGTTGCGGGGGGAGTGCCGGCCGGGATGCAGCCGTTTGCTTGTCTGCTTAAGGAGGCGGCTGAGGAGGCTAGTCTGCCGGAGGAGCTGATGAGACGATGTGCGAAGGCTGTGGGATGCGTCACGGAGTTCAGTGCTAAGGATGGCGGCAAGGGAGTACTGGCACCGTCGTTGAAGTACGTTTATGATATGGAGGTTGATGGGGAGATGGAGTTACGGCCTGGGGATGACGAGGTGGAGGAGTTTCGGTTGATGACTGCAGTTGAGGTTAAGGAGAGTATTCTTGAGGGGGAGTTCAAGCCGATGTGTGTCATGGTGCTGATTGATTTTCTTGTTAGGCATGGGGTTTTGACCTGTGAAGATGAGAGGGATTATGCGGAACTGGTGGCGAGGACTCATCGGTATTTACCTTTTCCTACGTCTTGAATGGATAGCAACTAATAAACAATGATACAATTTTTTAATAAAGTCTTCCCTTAAATGGTCAATCTATATCAGAGCTGTTACCTGCACAGACATCCAGTAGTATCCTGAGACTTCGCAAATATATAAGACAAGTCCAGCTCAAACTCCGACTTGGCTCATTTATAAAATATACAACCCGCATTTGGGTCCCGTCCCGACTTTATCAGAATCTAGCCAAATGAAGAAACCATAACTGAGGAAACTAATTTGACGAGCTAGTAATAATAATTTGAGTCTAAGTGTAATTTTCTCTCAAAGCGACTAGTTATAGCATATATAAGAAAGAAGCGTTTGACTATCAGTCGAGGTAGTTGATAGTTGTAGTCGAGACGAGAGGTAAGCAATTTAATTATACTTTTACGTAGATATAGTAGCTCTATTTAAAGCTTAAAGATTATACTAGTTATTATATAATAGTATGAAGTTAGTATAGAGTAACCTACCTTGATATAAGTATATAATCGGGACCGGGAAAGCCTAAGTATAAAGTGAAATATATACAAAATATACTTATTATTTCTAGATGTACGGATGCTATACAGATTTCTATAAGGTCTTTATAGAAACAGTATTAGTAAGTAGATAGTACAAATAACTACTATCTCTTCGTCTTTCTTTATTTTAGATAAGAGAGCGCGTAAAGTAGTTTCTTCTTAGATATTACTTAGTGTTTTAGCCTCCTTTTCTATATATGACACTAAATTCAATTTAATTATTAGTTGAAAGAAATCTAGATGTACTGTACTATCTTACCTCTAAGGTATTTTTTTGCTGCCTCTCGCTTAAGGCTATTCGTAACAACCTATTAGGTGCTTTAGCTTTTATAGAGAATGCTAGAATAGTATATCCTTAGGTAAATCACTCTACTCTAGCTATTTGAACTAATTGGAGTATTAGTATTAAGCGAAATAAAGTAAAGAAATACCTTAGAGGTAAGATAGTATAGTAGTTAATAGTGTATAAGAGCAAGCCTTTTAAAAGCTAGTAAAATATATAATTTGAGAGAGTAATAAATATTTGTGTTTTTAGAGTGAAGTCAAGATAGTACTTAAGCGAGGCGATCCCTGTCTGAGGACATTAGGACGAGGAGATAAAGGTGCGCGCATTTCTAGACTAGAGGAATCAATCGTGTCCCTTACCTTAGTAGTAGGGAATTCTAGGCGACAGGAAGAGATAGTGCTTATTTCGTAATTATAGCGATATTAGGCTGTGCTTGCTAGGTCATTTAAGCTTTCCCAGGTAATTCAAATATTTACTCGACCTATACGAGTATGCCTACTAGCGTATTACGCTCTGGGGTAGAAGAACTCTTTAGTGTATAGGTGCTATGCGAGTCTATATGCAATCCCTAGGGAAAACATGACATGATTGTCCCTTTTAAGTGATCAGTTCGTAAGCTTGGTACCTTATTATATTATGAACCACGATCCGTCACTTCTACTGCTTTTCAGCTTTCCTGACTCACTCTACTCCTGCCTAATCCTGCCCGGTATCCCTCTTCATGCAACCTCGGGTGGGGTGCTACTAGAACCATACATTCATCCTATGATTTATCAAAGCAATTTCATGGTACTCGCCCATTTTTTAAGTCTGACACCCCCGACTACTTAGCGCTGATCAATAGAATCCCAGGCATATAACTAGCTTAGGACTCTAATATTAGTCTCTAGAATCGCGGGACCGAACTAATCTTAAAGTAAGACTTCTAAATTAGAGCCCTATCTTTACTTATATCTAAATTTAAGTGGCGCGGAGTATAGTAGAAATATGGGGTAGATATAGTAGGGAGTGCCAGACATAAAAAAACGCGAGTATACGGCGCATGCTTACATGTTCTGTCCCACTTACCCCGCCAACCACCCCCACCTTTCACCCGCTTTCCCTCCCCCTTTCTTCCCCTTGAATGTTGTTGATCCTTCGAGCCCCATAAAACTTAGGCTCCTACATAAAGTAATGGCCAGAAGCCGGAAGCCAGAAGCTAATAGTCAGAAGCTCTCCTATCTGGGAACAGTTCCACCATATATGGTGAAGATACTCGTTAGTTCCCGTAAGTTCCCCTAGCGCAGGAATATCATTTGTTCACTCGCGCTGTGTTTACGATTCCAGGCATATTAACGGCCTTTGTATAGGAACGGGAGGTCGAGGCCTGTATCCTTCCCTTGGCCAACCTCTCCATAGCCTTACATCCTACTCTCCGCGCATGAAAAAACTAGAGGAGTAAGGCACCAAAACTCGCATGTCTACTTGGTCCAATTTCTTACAAGTCCGAACGTGGGGCAAATACGCGAAAATATACAGAAAATTACAAAATAAACCTGATACTATAAATATTCTAACTTCTTTCTAGGCATTATTTATAGAAGCTTTATATATGGGATACTTTTGTAGTATAGTAAATTATGTCTTAATATAGAGAGAAATCCTTGTAAAGGTCTAATTACTAGTAAATTATAACCAACAACTTTCTCTCACTAAATTCGATATATATTACTAGAATGTAGTAATTCATCCTATAATTTTTATTATATTCAGCTTATAAAATAAGTTTCAAAAAAGATAAAGCCATATGATTAGAAACTTTAGACGTAAGTTATATAGCTTTCTCTGAATAAAACCTGTATATTTACACTTTATTCTTGCTTAAATCGGACTCATGAGAAAATATACCGGGTATTCCGCCACTTTCTTCATCTGTGGAGAGACCCCGGGACCTTGCTATACCTAACAGCCTATGGGGTGGCATGCGAACAGAATACAGCGCTGTCAGCTAAGCATGTTACGTACAGTATCAATGCAGACTCTTGCTTCCGGACAGAGTCTAACGAATCTCGTCTCGGGCGTCACTATTCCGCCAAGAAGACCAGGGCAAGGCGGCCTTGATTTGGAGCGCTTATCATCCTTCTTAACCCCACTGCTATAGATTGGTGAGCGAATTACTTTGCCCTGTGACGAAGTAAGTCATACTAAGCAGCAAGCTGCTTACCTTTCAAACGTGTCTATATATGCTCAGAGCTACTCCTAGATATTTGTGCTTATATTCTGTATGACTTAGAAGATACATGACCTTGCTGTACACACTTACTTGAGTATCCTTCACGCTGGATTATATCTAAGATTGGCTTCTATCACCTTTACACCATCTGTTTGTTGTTTGTGTAGCTCAAAACCTTGCCACGTTACTACGAGAAACCCAGAAAAGGCAGTCAAGATGGCCACTACTTTTGCGACATCTTACTCGCTCTTACCGACCCAGCTCATGCCCATCACCTTGGACAGGCGTCCAGACGATCAAGCAATTCTTGCCTCAACGGTAAGTTATCACTTAACTCCATACATATCTTCTGGTCATCTAGCTTTCACTTGTGGACAACTGTGAAAGGTCACCAGCTTTTGAAGCTTGAAGATTTCTCCGAGACTCATGCAAGGTCTTGGGATTATTGGAAATATGTGGTTTGTCTCATGGATCAAGAGTCGTATTGATTTCTATTCAGGTCTGCCAACGCATCGCCGCCGACCCACTCACGCATACCATGGGATCCAAGCTTATGCGTTATGTGATCCCAAAGATCCACACTGCCATTCAAACAAATACCTTTGCATCTATCCTCGTCATCGGAGCCCATACACGCTCTCCAACGGATATCATCACCGGAAATGAAAAGGCCGACAAACCATTTAATTGGCAGCGCCCAACCGCGAGAGTTGTCTATGCACCAGAAGGAAATATTCTGCAACTCGGTGTCTTTCCAGGCCATGCATACGTTGAACATTACGCTGCGCTGATTGCCACCTACGTGGCGTCAAAGGCCGTTGCCGGAACCCGCATCCCAACAGTACATTATCGACTCCCTCCGCCAGATGCCTCTGTCACTCTTTTTGCTAACTCGAATCTTCGTCACCTAGGCCCTGTTGATATTGCCATAGTAGGTTACGTGGACTCGCTACCCAACTCTACGGGTCCTGGAGATTGGGAAACGGCAACCGCAACGCATAGCGGAGGGGGAGAACCTCCTCTCTTTGCGTGGAAGAAACGCAAGTTACAGAACGGGCAGATAGTAGCATTTATTGGATGCACAGCGTGCTATTGGGGAGACATTGGCGGACAGCTGATTCGTTCGCTGAAGGAGCTAAGTGGCGTACGAGAAGCCATTTATGTAGGGAAGCTGGGAACGCTGGACGAGAGACATATGCCAAATTCAGTCTTGGCAACAGGTTCTTGCAGCAAGTTCCACGACGGCGGAATGGTGGAATGGGAGAGTGTGCTTGATAGGGCGGTGCAGGGATCAAGTATAGTGGTGAACGGTGTGCATTGTACTGTTGCCACGTCGTTGTGCGAGACCAAGGAGTGGGCACGAGACTGGAAAACCAAGGCGGACTGGGTTGATCCCGAAATCGGGCACATGGCGCGCGTGAGTATAGAGAAGGGCGTGTTGTTTGGATACTTGCATGTTGTATCCGACAATCTATCGCGAGAGGGGCTTGAGGGTTTAGTAGATGAGAGAAAAGCAACGATTATAGCAGATCGGAAGAAGCTGCTCCAGGAAGTGGAATGGGTTTTGGAAAGGTATTTCAGCGAGATTGGAGAAAGGTCAACTAGAGAAGAAGAAACGGCCAAAGAAACAGCTAGAGTTCCAGTTATTAGATAGATATATCTATCAGGAGACTGCTATAAGACATCTCAAAGCTCGTCTTGTTCTGCTTGCATACTTATGCAGCCATTGCTATGATTTGCGTCTTTCAACAGACTAGATGTGTCGGCACTCTCCACCTACAAGGTTAAATATCGGGCAACTCTCGCAATTACATCTTGTTCATACACCGCTAAAAGTTGTAAGACCTGCTGAACGATAATCTTGGCGCCGAAATCACACGCTGCAGTGAATGACTGCAAGAGTCACCACCTACACGGAAGAAACCTGTTAGTTATGGAAAAGCATGACCTCTAAATCTGGATTTGTAGTGTCTTCTCCAAGGGTACCTCAGACTCAGAAATACATCTGTTTCTCCATGACAAATAAGGTCTCCAGTAATAAGTATAAAGCCTTTTCGTGCCGTTTCTTGCGGTCCAGCTTATCCAAAACCACCTGGGAGGGAGGGTCATGTTAGATGGGCAATGGACAGCTAATCTGGATTTTCTTCATATGATATTTTTGAATAAATCCTCTGGATGTAGAATTACTTATTATCGAGTAAATGCTATCCCTTTGTCACTCCATGTCCCAGACAGGGGGGTGGTTTCTTCTTAGTCTAAGCTTATCTAGGTATCGCTTAGTGTTTTAGCCTATTCTTCTATACGTGACACTAAATTTAATCTAGTGTTTAGTTAGAAGTAATCCTATATTAGAGAATTGCTTAATAGTTTATAAGAGCAAGCTTCAAAAGCTAGTAGAATATATAATTTAAGAGAGTAAAAATGCGAAGATTCGCGTTTTTAGAGTGAAGTGAAGATAGTAGTTAAGCGACGCGATCCCTGTCTGGGACATCCGGGACGAAGGGATAGGAGTTACCGAAAAGGCGTCTGATATCCTAGTTACTTAGATTAGAGATAGCAACTAGCCCTAGCCTAGTAACCGACTTAGAGTTCTCTTAAAATAGATTGTTACACCATTGCCGATACTAGTACTAATACTGATAGTACCGACGACGACACTAATACTAACACCGATACTAATACTAATAATTATATTACTACATATTATAGGAGTTAATATATACCTATTATAATTTCAAGTATTATAAATTATTAGATTTCTAAGAGTTATCACGTCTAAGTAAGGTAATAATAGCCTAAAAGGGGAAAGATGCGACACGCGCCGACTACAAGAAAGGTAGTAAAAGGGGAGGCATAGAATCCTGTTTAGGCGGCCGTCCGGAGTATTAAAGCGAAGCCCCTTTCCTGTTAGGATTTTACCTACATAGGTAGTAAATAAAACATCCATCGCATATTATGGGACTAGCTTTACATTGAAGCTATAAGCATTCAGCTCTATATCGTGTATCAAATTCAATCAAGCTCTTTAGAGCCAGGGGCGCGAATCTGTGCATCAAGCATGCAATTTCTGCCATGACTACTAGGTACCACAGTCGGTTGGGAGCTAAGAAGGAAGACAGACCTGGTGGACTATTACTTAGTGTTTTCTAAATGCTCCTCCAGGCTCTAATGTCTACTAAAACCTTTCGACATAATTTCCGCTGCAATGGCTATTTTTGACCACAATCCTTGAACTGAAAGGAAGATCGAACAGACCCTGGTGCGGGTCGCTCCCCTATGCCAGCTTTATGAGATGCAAGCTATTTACCAGAGCTTGGTATAAGGTGAGGCGCAAATACTCTTAAATTTTTTCACTTCTGTTTCTTGGAAACCCTTCATTTCTTGGTCTTTGGTGCGGCCGTCAAGCTTTCGATATTACACGATCTTTTTATTCAATCATGAGACTTAGTCTTGCCCTACTACTATGCCTTTTTGCTATTAGCTATAGCTATATCTTGGATAGTTCTTGTGCGGCATATACAGATATGGTTATTACAGGATTAAAAGGTGCTTTTGATCTCGGTCAGGCGGCACACGATATTCTTAAAACCCCTCCCAAAGGAGATAGGCCCGTGAAGATTGCCCAGAAAGAACTTATAGAGTACTTGTTCCTTGATGCATTGCAGCCGGGGGGCAGTAACAGTAATCCGTGGGCCACTGTGATTGCAACTTTCGAATCGGTCCTGAAATTTAATACTAATAATGGGAATCCCGAAGCAAGTCCAGATCCATCAACCTATTGGGTTCGAGACCCTAATAAACTTATCTTCTTCTGCGATTATAAGCGTTTCAACATCCAAACAGATAGCTCCAAAAATAGAGACTGCTCAGGGGCCCTAAATCCTAATATTACTTGCGATAGTCTCATGAAGGTTGATATTCCCCTTAACTCAACCACGGTTAGCCATTGCCTTAATCCCACTGCCGATGAATCTTATATGGTGAGGAGTTTGCTAATAATAAAACTATCTCAAATACTAATTTCGTTTTAGGCTTGGACAAAGTTCGAAACGGTGACTCAACCTGCGTTTATTCAACTTTGTCCTCCGTATTTAAAGAATGTACAGAAATCTGCGGTCAAAAACTTGGGAGATATAAAATCCAACGCAATGCGAGCCATGTCAAAGAAAAAACCGAGCGCTAAGAAACTAGCAATGGACCTGCTGTTTTTATTTGATTCCACCCTACTCCATGAAATGACGCACGCCATCTCGACTCCTCCCCACACTGTGGATATAAAACAAAAAGATTCATATGGTAAAGCAATAGAGAGTTCACTCTAATTATAATCTGAGAAAAGCAAAGCTAACTCTATTTATAACAGGATGGAGGGTGTGTGTACAATTCAGCGATGCTAGGATTATAAACAATGCGGATAACTATCCTTTTCTTGGCCTGGGAGCAAGAATGATTTCTCCGCATAAAGGCATGATAGCTGCGCGACCCTTGGAAAACGGAACCGTAGAACTCCTCCCTGCCAATGAGGACAAAAAGCGAGATGAAATCGGATACCACGAGCCGTTCAGACCCCGCGATACAAGCATCACTTCATTGATCAATGATACAACCGTTACTGTAAAGGCTTCCGATGCAGCAGGGTTTGCAGTCTCTGCCCCGTCGCCGTCAAGGCCCGTCTCCCAAGACCGAGCATACACTATTAGCACCGATGTGGTTTCCTTGGAGAGCTCTGCCGTTGTCTATGACCATTCTACCGTACTCTTGCCCACCCTCTCGGTATTAGCACCTAAAATGAGTTCGACCGGCTTCAGTCCTGATCACAGTGTCCCAGTCCATGCTTCATCTATCGGTGCCCATTCAACATTCCGCACCTTGACCCCAATTCGCCGCGGAAACGATTCTCCTAGCCTGTCATCACCAAGTATTACGACAAACACCCAGGCGGTTACAGCAACACCAATTGGTGATGACTTTAACCAGGCGACGTCCTGGGACGACACGCAGCAATCTGAGCTCTCGGAATTGATGGCTGATACTACTGAGGCGGGAGTTACCTGGTCCCCTACTCAATCGTCTGCGCATGCCACAGGCTCCTCAACCCGGTCATCCAACGGGGAGTCGTCTTCAACAGACTGTTGAGCCACAGGCACTCGAACAAACCCCCACCAGCCCATCCTCCACCAGAATCTCTCCTCAAAGAAGAGCAGCGCCTATGCAATGGGTTTCAAGAACAAACCAGTTACACGGTGTTTCTGCAGAGATGGAGGACTATTCTCAACCATTAACAATGCAACACAGTATTACTTCCTTACCGCTCTTCCCACCCAGACTATCTCTCTGCCCTCGCACTTACCCTCCAATAACGCAGCTCGTGCTATCACCAATTAAAAGAACCATTTCTTGCCTCGCCAAAGTGGAAGAACCCTGAACCCAACGCTCGACCCCTCAAGACAGTCCAATGCTACCCGGAACATGGAGGAATCCCATGGCAGTCGATCATAAGAATTGCACCACCACACCTATAATGGCGAGCATATCGATACTATCTGTGGCAAGTCATTGTTTACACTTGCCCAGATGCCGGAAACTGCACCTCCCATTGATGCAGTCGCGCCTTTGGTGTGTCTTGGGAGTACGACTTATTAGTAAATGTATATAAACACTTAAAAGTTTGAACTTAGGAGTTTCGTAGTTTCCAAGCTTTTTGAAAATATGGCAAACCCCCCCACAAACACTAACTATGGTCTTTCCTGGAATACGCGAAGACACGAGTCTCAAACTCATGGCTGCAAGCCCCAGGGGGAATGGGTTGACGGAAAAAGGATGCCATGATTTTTAAATTGTCACGAAGTGGGTGACCTTTCAACAAAGTATATAATCTCAGAGTTTTGAAGTAGAGATAAATAGGTCTGTTAATCCCAACTATGAACAATCAACCTCCCAACATAGTCACATCCTTACTCCTTGATCTCACATCCAATTCCTCAACCTTCTCCAGTGACTATCGTGCATATGAGCGTTTGTGTAAACTATGATATTCATAAATATATACCTCGCCCCTCTTGATGCAATTCAACGCCAATGTCACCTACTTCTACATCTCCAGCAGTGGCTAGCACTTGACCTCGAGTTGATAGTAAGTTTCCCAGCAATACCTAGTTTCCTTTAATGAGTTTAGTAAATGTCTACTAATGCGAGATGGAAAGCCAGGAAGGGAAAAAGATCCAATGTCTATTTATAACGCAAAAGATTGGTCGTGCGCTGATTTCTGCTTCGCTCCTTCCTCGCTTGTGGAAAGGGGAGCGAGCTATGTCACGTGGGGAATTTCAAAAATATGGAAGTGTGGAGAGGTGACCATGAAGTTATACTAAAGGTCTGTCACATATGGAAAGCGATAATAAGAATTTGGTATACCAATATCATGGTTCAAATTTTGCTGGAGAGCGCTGGGTATTGTTATTGGGGGCATGGGCGGGTCTGGGCTGGACAGAGCTTGAAGGAAGGCGTACGCTCTGGATGCGAGCAACCGACTGGGTGATATTAAGGTCAGCGACTCAACGCTACCGTGACAAGTATACTGATTCTCGGACTAAGGCATCTCCATGTCCGCCTAGTTTGGCCCCATTTCTTGCGCTGCCGTGACCGGGTCAGCTCATTCGCCTTGCATGCGTGTGAGGCTTCGGCCTAGCGTCTTCAGTAAATGCCCTCCTAAGATATAATTGGTACTTTCAATACTTCCAAAGATTTCTCCACGTGGCATGTCCTGTGTCCTTTACCACAAGTGAGCAACTCTAACACCAGTGTGAAGATTAAGAGCAAATAATCGAGGAGCTCCTGCCATTACACCATCATATTCAAGACCAGCTCTGAAAACCTTAGAGTTTATGCATGTGAACCCTGGGCAAAATTTGTTGACTTCCGTCAAAAATCGAAGAAAGCGCGGACCAGTGCATTGGGGAGTTGGGCCTAAAGCAAGGTTTTCTTGTATTAATATTCTGGAAGCGGCGTCTGGGATGGGGCCATACCCTCGGTAGCCTTCTGAGACTTCGGAATCTGATTATCTTTAGACTCTGAACCATGTTAGTGTAACGCACATTGAGGATATATTATTAGTGTATACAACCATGAACTATAGTCGACGATATTTGAACCCAAGAGAGTGGTTACCTGGTCCGGCGCACCACAAGCTCTCTTTGCAAAAGTTTCTGACGATATTGGAATTTGGGTGACTGGTGCCCTTTTAGCAATAGTTTCTGTTCCAGCAGATTTAGCGTTACCATTGTACCATGATTCATCGAGGGTATATGGAAAAGTGAGCCACTTGCCCACGGACTAAATCCCTAGGCAAATATTAAATATTCCTCAATTCTCGCCTGTGAAGATATTCTTTCTCCCTTCTACACATTTCCCACATTCTATTCCTCCGCTTCATTGACCACCATCACTTCACATCACAATCAACTTCTCGACATTCTTTACGACCACTCGGTAATATTCTCTCCTGTGTGAATATTCTTCCTTCGACACATTTCGCGCATTCGGTTACTCGGCACCAGCTTTACTTAAACGACATATCACAATCGACTTCTTTATATTCTTTACGACCACTCGACAAGATGAACAACTACTCATCTTACCCAATGCCCGCCTACGCAAATAACTTCCACCCACTTGGGTCTCAAGTAGTGCCTGTTGTTTACGGAGGTCAAGTCTGGTACCACATCATCGACGACCAACAACAACAACTATACAACCAACCACAACTATACGAGTTACAAAAATACAGACTACTACAAGCACAACAACAACAAACTCCGGCATCATCGTGGCAACAACACACTCGAAGAACACCATCATCATCACCGGAGCGTGTTGCATTCCAAACACCATTATCTGAAAGGAACGCCGCAATCGGTAGTATTGTCTTTCTCAAGCGAAAGGACGAAGAAGCCACAAACGTTCGCTGCATCAAACCCCGACGTGTAGAGATGGAGAACGAAAATATCTTCAATCACCCAGCGGTCATTCTTCAGATTTGGAAAGAGCCAAAAGGGGAGACAATGGCCATGTGCTGGTAAGTAAACCCTTCCTATGATTCTCACCTCAGAAAACATTTACTAACACGTTGGATAGCATAATCTCATCTAATCCTCAACCAACTCAGGCTCATACTTCAAGCTTGGAAATCTCGGACTTTTCAGAGACCGAGACCACAAAGTCTACTAATGGTACTACTTTGTTCCTCGAAAAAGAGGGGGAAATGACGAGGAGGAACAAGAAATCTTTCGTTCTTAATACTCACGTTTACCTCATTCCATTTTCGAAACTTCGCCCATTCAAGGTCCACAAACCCTTCGGCGACCGCCTCTCGGAGGAGAGTTATTGCTTCCTGATGCAATCTGTCGGCAAGCCAGCCGCTCCTTGGGAGCAAACTTCCAAGTTACAGTCTGGAGACCCAGATCCTTCATTTATGCGAGAGAAACGATTACGAAATCAATCAACCACGACGGTATCTAAACAAATCCGTCAGGCCTTAGACCTAATGTCACTCAACGAGCGCCTTCAGGCCTTACACCTAATGCAAAAACTCATGGATGATGACAGCAATAAGTAAGTGAACAAAAAATTAACTTGACAACAAAACAAACCCTAATTCCAAGCAGTACACCACAACAAGACACTGCAACAACAGCAACAGCGACAACGACGACAAAAACAAAGACAACGACAACGATGACAACAACAACGACAACGACGACAAAAAGATGAGATACACGACTGAACCTGTGAGAAGCCCTCTCCAAGCGGCCTACTACTAGTGGCTTATATTCAACGAAACCAGTAAGTTCGGCTCGCACTTGAAAGAGCCCTGAAAGCAATTACTAATATTGATCAGACAACGACTGTAAATGGGAAAAAGAAGCAAAAGATTGATAGGAGGATGAACGGGACGGATGGAAAGGGAGGAGATGGATGGAAAAGGAGGACACCCGGACGACAGTGAAATCTCGTAAGTATTTGCCAAAGGAGGAGGTGTTGGAGGATGAGCTTTTGGCGGAATGGATGATTCTGTAAGTCAGTGTCCTGTTCTTGTGGTCACATAATGATCACTTGAATAGGAAATTGGAATGCAGGATCTTGGGCCGCCAAGGGAGTTGAGAGGAGGAATGAGAGGGGAAGTGGGGGTTGAGTTGGACGACACGGCGAGTACTAACGGAACAATAAGGCGGGACAAGGCGCCAAATTCAATCTCAATACGTGAGCAACAATTCAACCTCGACAACTCAATATCCACACAACTCAACATCGACACAAATCAACGTCAACAATTTAACATCGACACAACTCAACTTCAACAATACACAACAACGGAGCGCCTCAAGTGGGCAGGAATCAAGGGACATAAATCAAGGAGTGGGACACCAACGGAGGACCTCAAAACATCAAACGTCAAAACGCCAAAACCACCAATTCATCAGAACATCGTGCATGGTTCTGTACAAGAAGGATAATTAATTCAAACATGCATAAAAAACTTAATATCGACAACAACTCAACATCGACAACAATTTCACAATTCAACAATTCAACTTTAAATCCCATCCAGCTTCAACAACACACAACAACAGAGGACCTCAAGAGCAGCAATCATCTAGGCAGAAATCAACGACTCGTACACCAACGGAGGACCTCAGAGCAGCAAAATCTCAAAACGCCAAAACCACCAATTCATCAGAACATCATTCATGCCTCTGTACAGGAGGGAAAATTCCTTCCTTCCTTCCTTCATCATTCAAAAACACGGCACCACAAGCCAAGAGAACTAGATATTCTTTCCTGCCTTCCTCCACCCAAGAGGTTTACCAGGTTTTATAGAAGTCTAGAGAGGAAATCGGAAGGAATACATAGCAGCCGTACAAACTATTTCTTTCAGTGCGCGCAAATAATACTAAAAACTCAAAACCACAACCAAAACTTAAACCAAAACAAGCGATTGAATACTATACAGTGAATGTATTACATGATGTGGAATTTCACATAGAAAGATGTATGGATCTCGAGGGAGACGTCCTTTTATACCACAAATCATTAGTGCGCGCACCATATATCACAGGAATGCTCAGTCCGCTTTCAAATATTTGAATTGCTACTGTAACACGCTATGAAGATACGCTGATGGCTAAGTATGCATCCAATAATAACCAAGCCCATTCTGGTGATTTAAATATCCCGCACTACTTGATCGTTATCGCCATATTCCTAATCCCTTGCGACAGAAGCTCTGCCCCTTCACTCCTTTGAAGCAACCAGGTGTTAAAGCCCGGGTGCGTACCATTCAGTACATCCGGCAAGACGAGACGATTGAATTTCTTCAAGAGGTAGAAATAATGGGTCGGAAGATAGACGACATCACCGACAAGGAGAGAGAGCTTGTCTCGCAGCTGATCCTGTGTACTGAAAAAGGCAGGGGAAGGCATCCAATTGTGACACCTCAAGCTGGTGAGCATGTACTCCTTGGCGTCTTCGAACTGCACAGCACCTGAAACTTTGATACCGAGATGGTGGAGGGACTCGACCGTGTACTTGTCCGCAAAGCAAACTTTCGTTTTGGGGTCTTCCAGAATCATGCGCAGGGTCCTCGATTCAGGTTTGTTTATCTTTGAGTCAAACACCCTTCTGTGGCCGACTTTCGACAAGTTGAGAACGAAGGAGGCGCCCGAGGCGAAGGTGACGCTGATATGGGTGACTGTCCGCAACTTCCTACGATAAACATTAGCATCCATCCAAGATAAATGTTCCACAATCTTTGGAACATTGTTCTTACCCCTAGGAGTAGCAGATTATAAACAGTTCCAAGACCCCAGGTACCGCCTTGTCCAACGCAGCTAGAAACTGCAAGTTCCCCATCGCGTGCTCCACGCTGATCCGAAGGTGTAATCTTGACTGGGTGATGAAGCGTCCCTCGTCGAATGTGACACGTCTGTACTTCGTGGCCAATTGGGGCAATCCCGATAATCTGGCACGGCCAGGGGTACCGTCTGATGATGTGTCGGAATCCGTGGGATATTCGAGGCAGCCAGGATCCGGTGGAGAAGAAGCACCAAGGCGGACAAGCATCTCTTCGGCGTTAGATGTGTCAGAATCGGTAGGATATTCGAGACTACAAGGATCCGGTGGAGGAGGTGAGCCAGGGCTGACAAAGCGATATTTGGCTTGCTCATGCATGTTGTCGAAGTAGTGGGGATATTATAAACGATAGTGGTGGTGGAAGCAATATTCGATGTTTGATGAGAAAGAAACCCGCGAGAGTGCAGACGACAGATGCCGATATGTTGGTTGGCGAACTAATTCGGAAGCGACGACTGGAAAGGGGGGTTTTGTCACGTGGTTGTCGCATGACGGTTTACGATAAACGTTGGGCTGTAGATACTACAAATACTTAGGATGCAGGGATACAAAAAGCTGGAATGGTCAGGTATTTGCTGGATAAGAAAAAGCGCCACCTTGTACCATGTGCCACGCGGAGTGGAACATGAAAAATGGTGGTCTGGGAAAGAGTTGGAAGAAGGATGGTACTCATAACGGAGTAAACTGGCAGATTGGAATGGGGCTGAGCTCTAAGGATAAACCTCCCAGTTCCTATGGAATTGTGTAAAAGTATAAGCCTCATACGGTTCCGTACACAGCGCAATACCTAACATCAAGTCCAACCTTCCATTCAGAGCTCCCACCAATATCATGCAGCGCCACCCCGTATACCACCAGCTAGCATCCATATCCACGCCTGAATTTTTCCCATTACCCTTCAGTCCGGATACTCGAATACTTCTTTCCCCGTTTTGTTTCATGAGGTTTTTATTGAAATAAGATGGCAATGGCAATTCGAGCTTTGAAGTGAAAATCTAGGGTCTGCTATAGGTTGCTTAGGTTACCGGTGAGCACGTCTCAGTCTCCGCTTCCCGATCAGCCTCCATTCAGTTCATCTCAGATCAAGCAATTATAGCTACACCCGGTTCACCTCGCAGAACCGCAGTATCAGTGACAGGAATAGCGTGCAAAGCACACCCCTATCCCCTCTTCCCCCTTTCTTCCCCCTTCTTCTCTCCCCCACACCCCCTTCCAATAATTATCACAGAACAACATCACCACAGCACCAACCTCCCTCCCCAACGCCAACCAGAATCACACTTTCATATCTTCCAGAAGCGAGAACCCCCCACCCAACCCCTTCCCGCTTTCCGCGTGACTTTAACAGAAAAACCACCAAACGAAGGCTATTTGAAGAGATAAGATTACGAGATTGAAAGTTAGGTAGGTACCTTAGGTTTATTTATATACTTCCACAGCTTGTGGATGGGGTCGGTAACTGATATCTGGGATTGCAAATACGAGTAGATAGCACGAGTGATGTGGAAAGTGTAGCGGGAATGACGCTTGGTTGAATCGGGAACTGAGTGTTTAATTGCGGAAAGACGGGATAGGAAGGTGTGGATGGTATTATAAGTAGGTGATGGGAGATAGGTAAATATTGAAAAAAGGGGAGAGGAATGAGTTTGCACACGTGGAATCAGACTCCTGTAATGCTTCTCTCTCGTATTCAAACCAGTTGATTGGAATCAAGCACGCAAGCAATTAACCAAAGACACACCACCCGGCCTCAGCCAGTCAGACTTTGCATTTTTTCAAACTCAAGAAAAATATCATTAATAGTAAATATAGTGGGTATCGTCATCAAAACAACAAATCCAAACACAACAAGCACCCC
>QGMG01000239.1:0-40058 GCA_007825325.1 Lachnellula cervina | reverse complement strand
AGAGTCGTGGGATGGTGGAATACGGAGTATGCTTATGTCGACCGGAAGCCGAAGATGGAGGATGGAGAGTGGAGAGGGGAAGTTGCATGGCTAGGAGAAGAAGAAAATAGGTATCATATTACCTACGGGATACGGTTGGCGATCGAGTATGAAGCTACGGAGTATCAGCGAATGGATGTCGAAATACCGAAACATTATGATTTTAAACTCGAGAATGTCACTTGAGAGCTATGACCGATCTATAGCTATATTCCTAGGTAATATATTATATCCATATATCTAATTATCTTAGAACAAAATACTATGCTTAATATTAGTCTAATTAGAGTCTTAGTTTAAAGTCTTGTATTCACTTTACCTTTGGGATTTATAACATCTTATCAAAGGAAACGCCATTGCCAATGCCGACGCAACGTGAACACAAGCAAAAGTAAAATCACACAGCAGCTCTTTTAGCAGCAACTTCACCGGCATCCTCACCGGCATCCTCACCGGCATCCCCAGCCTCCAACTCTACTCTTTCAAGATGTTTAGCCCTACCACCAGAATGAATGATAGTAGCTACAGTGACCACCAAACAAATCTCAGAACGAAATGGGGCTATACCATGCAATGGACCCCCCAACACCTATCCCAAGACGAGGTCGAGAATCTGCGCGCACAATTCGACGAGCGTGGCGCCGAAGCTCTCCAGAGAATCCAAGCCATCGCTGCTAGGCTGGGTCCGGGAGAGGAGGGTTCTAAACCTGACATGTTTGCGGTTCTGCGAGACCACCGTGAGGAAGATGACTTTCTTGCCGCCTTCTGGGAGCATCTTCATGCGGTTCCTGGGTGGGTTGATTGGGAACAGATTGAGCGTGGCCAGAGGTTCTTCGCCCGCTATTTCATGGCGAATTGCAGTTTGTTTGCTTTCCAGGCTTTTGTGCGCGATAATACGGTTTGTTTTCACAGTTCATTCACCTTTGACCGTTAACCTCTTGGTCGAAACATTGTTTCTTTGCTTACTTCTCGTAGGCTACGCCTGGTGTTGCTGAAGTTGTCTCTCGTACGGGTGGGCTTGCCGTTAAGCACTTGTTGACGCGTCTCATCGAGACTTTCACTTGGTTTATTCAGATCACTCATGATTTGCAAGCTATCCAGCCCGGTGGCCAAGGTCATAGTTCGACTATTCGTGTCCGGCTTCTTCATTCATCTGTCCGGCAACGCATTCTCGAACTCGAGAAGACTCGTCCAGGATACTTTAATGTCGAGAAATATGGTCCGCCCGTCAACGATTTGGTCAGTCGATTTCACCTGCGTCTTGGTTTTCTCTTCCCTGCTAATTCGTTGTAGGATGCGGTTCATGCCATCACCCTGTTTTCCTGTAACGCTATGTGGGTATGTCAACTTTTCTTTCTAATTGTCAAGCTCTCGACATGTCTCAAGAGCTCGACTTTTTACTCCTAGAGGATACACAGCACCATATTGACTCAACAAACAGGATGCCATGCCAAAAATGGGAATCCATCCAACAGACCAAGAGGCAGCCGACTTCATCGCCCTCTTCCGCTACATTGCCTATCTCATCGGCGCTCCCAACGACGGAAAATACTGGGCTGATATCACGAAAGCCAAGGCAACGTTTGAGAGCATGGTCTGGTACGAGCTAGTCCCCAACGAAACGTCAAAGATCCTCGCCCAAAACTTCATCAAGTGGATTGAAGATCAGCCTCCGGCGTATCTCTCAATGGGCTTCATGGAGGCTGCGTGCCGCTGGATGAATGGTGAGTACAGTATATACGGGACTTTATAATTCGCACCGCGTTGGCCTCCTCTCCTTTGATTTCTTCGCCGCGAGATGACTCTGACTTAATAACCATGGTGGATAGGTAACGAGATGTGCGATGCGCTGGGCTTGGGTCGACCTGCTCTACATCACTATGCTGCGTTCGCAGGCCACAACATCATAGTTGCCAGCATGGCTTGGGCACAGAGACTCTTCCCATCTCTAGACCGTTTCGTCGTCGCGGTAAATACTAAAAACGCCCAATCCTTCCCCTCCTCGAAATCAACATCTACTAACTTCCTCACCACATATCCAGTACACCAGAAAAACCCTTCACAACGCCCTAACTCAGCACGTCACCGGCCCCACCGTCCCCACCAACGGCACCCCCCCCTACTCCTTCAAATACGTCCCGAACCACGGCCAGAAAATGGAGGTGGATGCGCAGAAGCCGAATCTTGCTACGAGAAAGCAGCGGTTTAGACCCTTTGAGTGCGTGTTCACGGCTGCGTTTCTCGTTGCGGCATTACTGTCTTTGGGACTTGCTGTAGGTGCGGTCAGAATACTCGTGCTGCTGAATGAAACATTTGGTGTCACGTCTTGGATCTATGGGGGGAAGGAAAATTAGTTAGAGATGCATGTCCCGTGGAGCTGGATCTTATCATGGGATATGTACATATACATGCCTCGGTGGTCTTGGAAAGTCTTCACGTATGGATGGGGGGTTGGATGGGCGGAAGGGAGGAAAAAAGAAACGTTAAATGACTGAAACTGCACTTATAAAGTTATAAATAACTAGAACTATACCTTTAATAACATTAAAAACTAGAACTATACTCTTGACTACTTTTAGCTTAGAGGGGGTCTTTAGACCTATATATATCTGTATATTATAAATATAAACATTATGTAATATACGTGTAATAGGAGTAATCATAGAAGAATAAATAAGAATACAAATGTAATTGCAATATAGAAGAATAAATAAGAAGAATATAATTATATACTATTACTATTATACTCTTTTTTTAGTAAAAGTGCAGTTCTAGTCAGTTAATGAAAAAGAAATAATAATGAAACAGGAGAGCTATTTTTGGTTTTTAAAAACAGTCTCTTTCAACCCAACGGCATGGATATCCCATCATAGTGCCATCTCTAATATTCAAGGAGGGATAACTCCCTAGAAATCCACAAGTCTCTCACAGCAAACGCATGCCAGCTATCGCAACTCTACAAATCGAAACACTAATCAATATTCCAATGCTAAATCCCCCTCCGTATATTAATTTGCGGTTGTAGCATGACTTTTAATGAGAATATAGCTAGCTGGAATGATATTTCCCCCTGCCTTCTATCTATATACGCGCCACCACACAAAGAAAATAATAATCTACAGCCCACGTACATACACAACTCTATCCGCTACCAACAAGAGACCGAGAAATCACTAATGCGTACTATACACACATACATACATACACAGTAGACTTGAAGTATACTTTTACTTGCTGACTCCGTACCGTGCGCGCTCCACATTACAAAGTTAAAAGATATATGTTATATATACCTATATTATAAGAAACTCCACCGTATCTATATACTAGCTCAAATCTAATATCAAGAGATATGCTGGTAGGTAGGTATGCAAAAGATAAAGATAATGATTGTAGATATCGCTGCGTCCTACGCCCTAAGGTTTTAAACCCCCCCAAAATCATCCAAAAATAACAAGTTCGCCGAAACCCAGATCCAACTCCCTATCCGCGTAGACCAAAATCCTGCACGTGTAGTGTTGTTTGTGTACGGCAGTGGGTTCCTACCGCCCATAGAATAGTATAGCCCAATTACCGAATCCCGCGAGCGCCGTTTCCTATCCTTTCCGTTGTATATGTATGCAAGTATCCCTCCAGCCTGAACTTCCTCATTGAGGATTGTGCAGGAAGGAGTCTGCAGTCCGCCCGCCCGCACGCCTGCGAATCATGAAAACCCAATCCAATCCTACCTAATGACTCCAACGTAGATACAGATGAGGTATACGTAGGTAGTGACTGACTCCGCTCCATCGGCTCATCAAAACTCACAAACCGTAATTGTAAGCACGACAAGCAGAGCCATGCCCAGAGGCAGGTCCAGATTCCCCTCCCCGGTAAACCTCGATATCGCTAAAGTCGACACTGGGGTGGCATCCATAATTTACCATGCGCTTGTGGCTGCCGTTGTCGATGTTGACGGTTATTGTTCTGTAACAGCGGGCGAGATCTTTGGAGGCTCCGAGGTAGCGCTCGGATTTGAATCTATATTGGAAGGGAAGTGAGTATTCATGTGGGTAAAAGTAAGAGCAAGAGCAAGAGTTAAAAGAACGGTGTTTTGGAGTTGGGGGCGGAGGGGCTAAGAATAATGAAATGAATAGAAGTATGGTGGTGGGTGGAGAGAGGAGGTACTAACTGCCAATGTAAATTCGCAGCCATGGTTGCTTCGAGACCAGCAACATATTTACCAACGGCGTAGATTTCGACCTCGCTCTCGACAACAGGCACTCTACCCTTGGCGAGCCGCCAATCGGCAAAGCAGGTTTCGAGCATGGTGCCCGCTGTGTCGAACGCGGCTTGCGTCGTCATGCCCGCGCCGGTTTTGCGGAGGAGGTTGATGATATTGTAGACTACGCCTTCGGATTCTTCCTTGCGGAATGAGACAATGTCGTTTTGGCTATTTGGGTTTTCATTCATGGTCAGTAAGGCTTTAATTTGAGGGTAGAGGACGTGTAGAATAGAAAGAAGCTCATGGGAGTTTAGAATACATACAGAATAACGACGTCTATTGTAACTCGTCTTAGCTCTACCATGGACTCGTGGGCGTATATGTGGTTCGGAACATGGATCTTGTGTGCATATCTAGAACGTATCAGCAACGGATTCAGCAATCAATATTGTCGTTATGCTGTATGAGTAGAAAGAAGCTTGTACAATTGCACTTACTCGATCAGTGCAATTACAGGCAGAACCCCGACGCCGCCTCGGCGCTCCTCCATGAATTCTTCAATGGTAGGCTGCCTACCTTCGAACAGGTCTTCCATGTGTTGCAAAACACCGGAACTGTAAACCTCCATTGATTGGGCAAACCGCCGCTGGATATCTAGGGTATATTGTGAGTTGGCATTCTCAAAGCGGAGGGGTGAGTTGCCTGGGATTATCAATACCTAGGGGTGCGGTCTATCTATGTGTCAGAAATTTGAAAGGGTATATCATATGTAAACCCAGTCCGGCATAAAGGGGGGGAACTAACCTCGACAATGCGAAACCAAACTGAATCATGGACTTTAATCAAGGGTTCTTTGATTGCAGCCATGTTGCCATTGCCTTGTGCGATACCCAAAGGCGTGTGAATCAAGTTCTAGCAATCCTTAATATTTCTGCCCTGTTCCTGGGAATGGGGCTCACCTACCTTGATAAGCTGGTCGAGAGTAGAATCACATACATCGACCAATAATTCTCTCATTGCTCCAAGCATACCATCATCTCGTAATATCTTGAGAAGTGAGCCTAAGAAGACCTTGGCAAAACGATCGCTAGCTTGGTGAAATCTCATATCGTCGTGGGGTCGGACGGTTTGCTTCTTGGGTACGTTTAGTTTTCGAGAAGCTCGAATGCTCCTCATCAGTGCATCCAGTAGTCTCTGAGCATTGACAGGATCGTTCTTGAGATCGCCGTTGTCGAATCCTACGAATCGTCAGTTCTTTAAAGCTTTAAAGAAGATGTCGATAGCTCAAGATTGAAGACTTACGATCGTCAAATGGAAAGACCTGCCAATGTATCAGATCAGCAACGTGTTTCAAAGTAGCATTTCGATATAAAGGAATGCTCTGGTTGAAGGAATTGAAAGCTTACCCAGTTTCCCCAGTCACACAGAGCGCGGTACTCTTCCTTGGCAGCATCCGGAGCACAAATACCCATGAAATAACTGAAATCACAACCAGAGATATTGGCACTATGCTTTTCGTCTGCGTCGATAATCCTGCGTAATGCAACGTAGTGTAAACACAAATGAATTCGACTATTATACTGGCTGTAACGAGGTATGCATGCCTACCTGCAAATCCACTTTTCGCTCTCCATCTTCACTTCCTCGTAATACTGATTCACCTTGGGTTTTGCTGGTAGGATCGAGTAGAACATGTCTGGGATTATAACTACCATCTTTCCCTTGGGAACATTGAGCTTGTTGTATTTACCGTCTATAACCACGCCTTTGTTGACAACGAGATCGGTAAGTTGTTCGTTAGTTAGACCTTCCCAGGCTGGAGGGTCTGGATCTGACATGTTTGCTTTGCTAGATGCCTCGAAGAAGAAGAAGAATATTAAGATAATAGGTGTGTAAAAGAAGCAGGAGTAATAAAGTAGCAAGTTAGGAGTTGTAGAGTTGGCAAGATTAGGTAGGCGGAAAGGTTCTTTTATGGGGGGAAAAGAAATGACTAACATCATGAAATATGCACGAATGTGAGGCTATTATTCACAGAAGATTGGAAATCAAAATGTGGCATATCTTGAAAACGGGGGGTAATAGAATATTGAATGACTGCCAACGATGCTCGCCGGACCGAGACTCAGTCATGACATCGCTCTCGGAGCACTTGCTCGATGTGAAAAGATATTGCATCCAAACCACATCGCCGACCTTGCAGCATAGAGCAATTAGAGCATTACTCTCATACTTCCCCAGACAAGACTAAAGCAGGAATCCGGAAGGGTATCACTTCAGCTATTCAACCTACTGGTAGGTTTTCGGCAAGAATGAATACCATTCCATATCTAAGAAGGAGGACGAGGCAACTAAAAGCTTATGTGTCCAGGTGGAGAGTTGACTTCGCCAACAGCTTGCCCACCCAGCGAAAATGATACCAATGAAAATGACGAAACTGAGTCATTGTATACTGCACTTGTATAACAAACATAGCACGCGGTCTTTGTCAAAAGGGGCAAAATACAAATGTTGACTGCAATTCACATGAACCCGCATGTGGACTCCAATCTCTGGTGATTCTGGGTGCAAGTCCTCACTGCAAAAAAGAGCAAAAGACATACAACAGCAGGTATTCGCTGGTGGTCACCCACCCAACTACTAATCTGCCGATCTGAGGCTTGTGTATGGCAGAGCGGACGGGATGCCCAATTCTCCTCAGTCTATGGTCGTATGTGACAACTATTACACCTATTTGATTATATATAGCACTTGCTAGTTCGGGCGTAGTAACAAAATAGGTTTCGGGCGTTAAAGGTTGCCGATGCTCTGTTGCTCGTTGGTAATTCGACATCAATTTCTTTCCTGCCCAACCAACACGTCGCTCTGAGAAAGCAGAATCGCACCACCGATACTGCGCAAGAGATATCCTAGTGCGCAGGCTATGCTGTAGAAAGAGGAATCCTTATTAGAGTGATTAATGAACAAGACGGATTAGAACTAGACGAAGAATGTACAGTGAGGATAATGCGATACGACTTTAGATAAGAACATCTCAAGGTGTTGAAAGGTTAGGTCTTAACACTTTGTGCCCACCCCGCCCATGATTTGATGTTGTCCTATTTTAACTCCCTTCAGGTCCATTCACAAGCCCGTCTATAGTCCCCGAGCTCTGGTAGTTGCTCGAAGTGAGGTATCTTCATCTCCTGTATGAGGAGATGGCCAGGTTGAGCGATAGCAATTGATAGTGATAGTCGATGGAGAAAACACGACTACTCTTTACTAAGCGACAACTATTGGCAATCTCAGTTAAAGGTCTCAGCTAGGGCTTTGATGGACAAGATCATGACCAGCAACCCAATTGTGACCACTATTGAGAAGAATACGCCAACCCAGCCCAGTGCCATAGCCGCTGGGCCAACATGTCCCCTCACTGTTCCATACGATAGACTTCGGATCATACTGGCGGCGGCCGAGGTTGCAACGTGTTGCCATAATAATGACACGAACGCAAACAGTGAAGCCAAGGTAATTATTCCCAATGCAAGCTGTGATACGGGCCGCGATGGGAAGGGTTTGACTTCTCGCGAGCTGCCCTCAGCAACCTCTTCTTCGTGCCAATCGGGGAAAGTTGCTAGGAGAAGTATTGTTATGAATACCAGAGGAACGGCAGTAAATCTAGGTTGAAAATCAGTCCCTGGAGTAGGACACACGCCATGAGACGACCCGGGTCCGACTTACACCAAACCGTCAAAAATTATCTCCTCCTTGAACTTCCCAGCGATCCAGATTAGATTTAAGGGATCACCAACACTACCTTCAAACAGACTAGCACCCACAGTTTGAGACTTTAATAAATTCGCCAGGGTAGTCGCGCTGCTAGAGCAGAGCCATATTCCTGTACTTTGACTTATACACAATCCAAACGGAGACTAACACATTTCGGTCCGAGTGGGAACTCTGGACGGACTCGAGGATAACGTCGCGTATGAAGAGGGTCTGTGGGTGGGAAGAAAGGGCATCTATCTGGAGCCAAAAGCTCCCGGATAGAGACTGTCGAATTGGTATGTTCAATAACTTCCTAATTGTTATTTTTACTCACCTATGCAGTGGTCCTAGTTCTAGATCCTTTGCCAACACTAGGTCAAGGGATCGAGCGGGACGTTGTAGCAGCAAGACGTCTTCCTTCCGAAAGCAGTGGGAGCCGCAGCTTGGCGGATGATTCGGACGCCGGCAGCTTTGCCAACTGGCAGCGTCTACATAATATGGCTGATGTGGAAGCACTAGATCGGTCAGCTGATCATATGCAGAAGCATGAGCTCAAACGTAAACCACGAGTTACCAGGTTACAACGCATATTTCAGCGTATGACAGGCAGGGGAAGACCCGAAAAAGACGACTCCGAAGATGAGTTAGCGGGGAGGTACGAATATACCCGGACCACAGAATTCAAAGCAATCAGGTCACGAACAATATTCAAGCAGACTGCCCATAGAGCCCACGTGAGTGTCGATTATGACGATGCTTTTCGCTCTCCGCACGGCATGGATATTCTAAGACAACAATTATCTGACACAAGATCCACTACAGTAGACTTTTGGGAACGGCTTACCCATGCGGGAAATCCAAACGACGGTATTGGATTTTCAGGCGTTGTTACCCCACTATTCCAAATAGTTCAGCGAGATTCAACCAATCTCCTAAAGCTATTACAGAATGCCCTCGACGGAATTAACGTGGAGATTTTGGACGATATAAAGATGGAAGACAGGCTCGCTATATGGCGCCAATTGATAACCCGAGCCCAACTTGAACTACCTGAACTCAAACGATCTGTTACTCAGTTCCTCTCTTTTCTTCAAATTCTAGATCCTCAAGATCCCAATCCGATAGCAGATAATCCTACAACAGTCTTGGAGCATACGGGAGGGAATACAATCCCGATGGAACTGGAAAACCTCTGCGAACAAATTGATAATATGATGCAAAGGCTCCAAACAGCTTCATTATCCCTAACCTCAAATATAGCCTTGCTTGATAGTCGGCGATCTATCGCCGAAGCCCAGGCCGTAACAAAGCTAACTGAACTTGCATTCTTCTTTATCCCACTAAGTTTTGCCGCTACATTATTTGGCATGCAGATCGAGCAGTTCGAAAACCGTGCGCCTCTCTGGATATTCGTTGTTATTGGTCTCGGATTCGTTGCAGCAGCCTACCTCGTTAGACTTGTCATCCGGAGCACGTGGCTACGTAGCCTGATACAAGCCTACCAAGCGAGTATTAGAGTCTACGCTGACAGCAAACGACGACCGGTACAAAGAGGCAACGTTCCTGCCTCCTTATTCCTCGGTTGGGCAAGCTATGAAGTCAACAGTGCAGCCCGAGTAGGCATCAGTCATGCTTGGGCATGGCTCACGAAGACTATCCCAAAGATGCTAGCAGAATTTTGGGCCTCGACAGAGTTTGTCATCAACATGTTAATCATCATATCTGTTCTTGCCGGTGCTCCAATTGCGGTGCTTTGGACGCGAAAAATAGACCACGGAATCAAGATAATGATTACGATTATCGTTCTCGTTTGTGTCATTGGTTTATTTGCAGTCCCGTATTGGAGGTATGCGGACCCCGAGTCTCGTAGTGCACTTCCGAGGCTATTTAAGAAGAGGTTCAAGCACTTCCATCTCTCGAAGCTTGCTGTCCTTTTCGTAATTTTTTGCGCTCTCGCTATTGCCGTGGTGCCACTTGCTATAATTTGGACTAGGCCTGTTGCCCCTGGCATTCGAGCTGCAATTACGATTGTCATCGTTTTGCTGGTTGTCCTGATTATAGTCTTTCAAGCAGTATACAGGCTCATCTCGGTAGCGAGGGCGGGCGTGGAGGAGGGTTCGAGTTCAAGCTTCCGTCTCTCGTTAGCCGACGATTAAAACTAGAATGACAAATATCCCCTTGATCTTCGTGGTTTCATTATAATGAGAAGTGTAGCAGAACTTGTTGGAAAGGAGTTTCTTGGACAGGTGTGAAGCTGTATGCCAAGGATTTAAGGCAATGGTGAAAATATGCAGCAAGTCTTTTTGTAATAACATTTTTATTTTTTACGAGAATGTGAAATTGGATAAAGAGCGTGAGTAATATGTAGATTGCTCATGATTGACTCGTGCTACTACCCAAGACCTGGGAATCTCACAAGACCACCTAATTTTATAGACAAATCTATCGGTACATTTCACCAAAAGCGTTGACCTTTTCCTCAGCAACACGTTGAACCGCTTCTTTGATAGGAATCTCACCTCCCGAGACCTCAAACACACACCCGATAGTCGCCGGGTTCTCAATACATGCTACGAAAACATCCGCCACATCCTTTCTGCTCACTCTTGGTGAGAAGCCCGCCAATCCAGCCTTGACCTTTCCAGTCGGCTCTTCATCCCCATACCACGTGGGCCGAATAATAGTGTATTCCAGCCCCCGTCTCGAGTTCTGCTCCACTAGGTCCTTGTCCGCCTCGAACTTGGCATTCACGTATGTAGGCAGCACACCCCAGAGCGTATCACTTGATTTCTGGTCCTCTTCGCTATACCAGGTTGGTGATGGCTTGTCACGATTCCTCGCATCGATCGTTGAGAGAATAATGAGGCGCCTTGTGCAGTTCGCTTCGGCCATGGCGTCGAAGACACGGATGGCTGCGTCGCGGTCGACGAGGATGCTGAGGTTGGGGTCTTCGAATCCTCGTAGGCCTGCTCCTGCTGCGAAGATAACGAGGTCGGGTGTGGAGGATTTGATGGTTGCCGTAAGTTCGGCTACTGTTGAGTCTTCCAGCGACTGGATGATGGGTGTTGCACCCAGTTCGCGAAGTTCAGGAACGTGCTCTTCTCGTCTAATAACAGAATATACTTTGTAATCCTGCTTCACTAGACTTGCTGTAATGAACTTGGCGACTTTGCCAGAACCACCGAAAATGAGAACGGAAGGCATGTTTAGTAATTCTGAAAATGCGTTTAATGGAAATATATTACTTGAAGAGATATATGTTAAGAAATACTTTATGAAATAACGTACCTCTGGAATTCATATATGGTTTTTTCTCTCCTGAATAGTTTCAAGTTTACGTCCGTATACTTCTGAGTCATACTTCTGAGTCATACTTCTGAGTCATACTTCTGAGTCATACTTTTGAGTTACATTACGGGCGAAAGAAAGTGGAGGCGGAAGCGAAATTTGCGGAATTTCGTACTTTGATTAGGTCAACAATCAGCAACCCCACCAGGCTATACGCAGTATTCCAGGTGGGCAGAGAGCCGCAATGGAGCAGATGAACGGAACAGCCAGGCCTATTAAGAGCCCTGGTGGCGCTAAACATATAGATTTAGAGCAGTTCTGGAGGTGAGAGAGAGAGGTAGGAATTGGCAGTCGGTGTGCCTACTATTAAAAGCCTCTATAGGAGGCCTTATTTAGAGCAGGCAGACCGTCTATCGCAATGCAAAAGATATGCTAAGGGCTTAGCTATCTAATGCAGGTGGTTTAAAGATTTTATAATACAGTTATATTAAGTTACAAACTAAATGGTTAGTTTGTAAAAATAGTTGAAGGTGTCCTTCAAGAGAGTGAGTATGCGAGAAGGTAAAAAAAATCAGGTGGAAAACCCAAAGAAAATTTGCAAATAGATAGAAATATTACATGTAAATGTGTTATTATAAAGGGTATCTAAGCTCAAATCTACGCACGCTCCGATCGTCGCTAGTCATGTAATTCGAAAAGCGCAGAATCGCAAGACATAGTAAAAGAGACACCCATCTTATTATACTAGGTGCCAATATGCAACCAGACAAACCAAACCCCATCATAGACTTCTTGATATCATTCATCATCGTCATCACACTGCCTACCTCCTTAAACACCACTCCTCCTCAACGCAGCCTCATCACTCCGCCTCCGATTCCAGCCTCCCCAACCCCGCGTACCCTTCTCCGAAAACTCCCTCCCCTTATTCCTACGCCCGACACAAAACTCCACGACCCAGCAAAGACTCGCGGCCGCCATGACAGCCACAGCAACCCAAGTAATCGTCAGGTATTTGCCGCCCTTGTACGCATACAGCCCGATGACATTGCCGTACTTGTTGATCAGGTGACTGGCCTTGTTCATGACGACGGTGACGATTATGGAGGCGATGAGCAGCGCGGCGAAGGAGAGCGATGTGAGGCCGAGGTTGCCGAATGAAATGAGGCGGGATCCGGAGAGGAAGAATGCTATTAGCGCGGTGAGGATTGCCAGGCCGGCTGCTGCGATGCCGATGCAGTAGAGGACGAAGGTTGCGTTTAGCGCTGTGGTGAGGTCGTTCAGGCCCTTTTGGATGTCGTCTGGGAAGTCGAGATCCGTGAGGTTGATGTGTAGACCGCCGGCTTCGAGTTGTTGGTTTAAATGTTTTTCGATGTTGAAGTGAACTAGTTGGGCGCATGTTAGTAATAGTCTGGTTGGAGGGGAGGTTGATAACCTTACACATAGCAGTCTCGTTTGAGCAGGTGGTGATATTCAAATCTGCGCCTTTTTCTGTCGCGTTGGGTGCGTATGTCCCTTCGCATGAATCCATCAGATGCAGACTGTACCATTGCTTGATACCCAGCTTTTTCGACAACTTGTCCGCGACATCGTTGATGATGCCATTGAGGTCCCCTTCAATAGTATTCGTAATATTATGTTTTATGCCGCTGAGGAGAGAGCCCACTGAGGTAGCAGTCGGTTTAGCAGTTGAGGAAGTGGTGGTTGTGGCTGCTTTATCGATGAGATTATGGCCCAGAGTAGAGGTATTGAGCTAGAGTATGTTAGATATGGCTTTCATAAAGAGTAGAATGAGACCTTACTGTGATGATATGGTATTCTTCCATAAAACCTGGCTTGTGTCCCGCGAAGAGACAAAGCATGGATAGGACGAATCCCACCATGGCACATGCCATGGGAAGAAGTGCGGTTGCTCTCATTTTCGTGGTTGTGGAGTTGCGTGTCAATTTCAAAGGTAGTACGGTGCAGCTCTGCTATATTATATTGATGGGTTGAAGGAGGTTGAGTATTTATGGTGGCAGAGTATGACTCTTTGAGGAATAGGTTATCAACAATCAGAGAGGGGAGAAACAGTGAATATAAAAAGAGGAAGATCAAAGAAAAGATCAAGTCTTTGAGCGGATAATATCCCACATACTTTACGGAGGTACCTGCCCTACCTCCCTACCTACCCTACTCCCAAGAATGTGAACTAGCTACCAAGCCAGGATGCCGCCCTGATTGTTTTGCGATCTTCCATGGCCACCGCATGGCGATCAATCAAACCGACTGACTCTGACTGACTGAAATTGAGTGACTGGGAGTGAAGTTGTCGTTGTGGTGTGGTGTGGTGTGGTGTGGATAAAAGTTTAAACCTGTTCCTGGTTGGTCCCGGTACGTCATGTTCCTTGTTGTGTGGAGTTCTGTGCTGGCGGAAGAACGATTGGCTGGTAATGATCGTCGCCAAAAAAGAACTGAGTGAGAAACAAGCGCCAGGGGTTTCGAGTCAGGTCAGGACTGACTGTACAAAGAACATCTATGGCTTCAAGTTGTTGGTAACAGCCGCTGTTTCATATGGAACTCTGTTTCAATAGCATATATGCAGCGTTAAAGGCCAGCGTCAAATGTCTCAGGAGGCGCGAATAGATTTTGGAAATATTATGTTTGTTTCTCAATATCAAGAATATTGCAACGCAATCTATGCCGCAAATCAACCCCGCAAAAACACACAATGGACCAGGCCCCGAATTGCTACAGCCCCTTCATTTGTACTGCTTTCCTCTCTTACTGTGCTGCATACCGTACGGAGTAGTTTATTCTTTGTCCCAACGCCAACCTATTCTGCTCCTTAAGAATACTACATAAGCACTAGCCATTGAGGTAGCTCCTAATAGCACCCTGCAGCTTAGTTGCGCCCTCGCCCAGAACCTGTGTCAGGTTATCCAAATCGTCGCCAGCAGTGACCCCAAACTTCCTCACAAAGTCCTTTGCAGCCGTCTCCAAATCTCCATATTCCTCTCCGCCATCTGGTTCATCTTCACGTCCGAAATATGCGTTTGAAGAGATAGATTGAGCGCCCTCAAATCCTTGCAGTCTTGACTTGGCTTCGGATTGCGCATTAGGATCGAAGGCCCCTTTGCCGAAGAATTCGTCTGATGATATGCCCTTCTGGGTACCGAATTTTTGTCGCGCATACTTTTCATCCTCATCTAAGACATTGTTAGCAAATTTGTATATTGAAGCCTGAACGAAACTGACCTTCTTGTGTGGCCTTGATAGGTCCAACTGATCCAAAGCCACCCATCTTCTTTGGTGCGGCTGCAGCTTTCCCACCCCCAATTTGTCCAAACCCAAGTCTGCCCATACCCATTCCCAATCGCTCCACGTCACTGCTGGAACGCTCGTGTTGTTTTCCTGATCCGTATCCAGCTCTGCCCGGGCTGACTGGCGTTGGCGATGCGATCTTGGGGAGATCAGCGGTCTTGGTGGTAGTGGCAGGCTTCGACTCCGCATCTTCGGCGTCTGGATCGTAACCCAATTTGGCAATTCTCTCAGCCTCTTCCTTGGCCTTGCGCTCCGCGGCATCAAAATCGATGGCATCTGCTGTAACCTTCTTTGCGCCCAATTTCGTCTTCTTCGCTCCCAAAACGTTGGCTTTGCGTGGACCGGATCCAGCTGCAGCGCCCTTGCGCAATGCTGCAGAAGATGTAGTCCTACTGGCCGCTGGAGGTTTGGAATCAGAGCTCGCGAGAGGTGAGGCACTTCTTGAAATACCATTGCCGGCGCCATTACCATTAGATCCAGCATTCAGGAACGGAGACGGGGTTCGGCCCACAACAGGAGGTGTGGCTGTTCGAGAAATTGGGGGAGTTGGCCGCTTGATTGAAGGCTTGTCCCAGGAAGAAAAGAAATCGTCTTCAGCGTCGCCTGCAGGTGTGGAACTGCCATCGGTAGGTCCATTGCTCATTACGTCCGTGATTACCACCTCGCCAGGATATCTGTGACTTGTCAGCATGGCGCATTTGTGGGTTCCTCCCAGGGCACCTACTCAGTCGCATCCCTTGCTGCTCGTCGCTTCAATTCGTCCTTGTATTTCGTAGCCGCGTTTGAGGTATATTTGGTCTTTGGGTCTTTACTGTTTAAAGCGGCTGTTCCGCCATTCGACTGGAAGAACTTGGTGGCAGATTCATTGCCGCCTACTTTCATTATTCGTAGTTGATCCCATTGCCATTCTAATATACAGGTCAGCGAATGCTCGTTCTAGAAGCGTAGAGTCGGACATACGGTCAAGGTTCGTAGAGCGCACAAAGGAGATGTGAACACCCAAGTTGCGATGGTTCGAAGAGCAGTCGAGGCACAAGTAGATGCCGAAGGGTACAGAGGTCCATGTAGGATTATTTTGTCCACAGTCAAAACATGTCTACAAAGCATGGCCGCGTCAGTGATTAATGCGCCTATAAGACATTGCGCGGTGTGCCTACCCTGTTCGCCTGCTTCGTCCTTAACTTCTCAAAGATCTTCTGGCTCTGGGTTTTAGAGGCTAGAGCAGCCATATTTGCGGTCGCCTCTCGAGTAGAGGTCGCAAATCCGAAAGAGTGTGAGTGAGGGGAAAGATCGAGGGGGTCACTTTTGTTCCCCTTTCTTGAAGATGCGAGGTTGAATTTCTGTCGAGGCGAGGGGCGCAATCTGGCCGGATTTAGAATTAGCTGTCACAGTATGCTCCACTTTAAATGTCTCTAGCGCCTTCCTTTCCTTCAAGCTTTCCCCGCTGTATACCAAATTTCGGCTGCCAAACAACAACACCTCACCTCAGCACCAATACTTAGATCAAGGACGTTTGCTTCACCATGAATTCGCTTTGTCGAACTGGCCCTATCTTGAGCTTCCCCCCAGCTCTTCGGCCCATAATTGCTGCCAGGTTGTATGCAACGCATACTGGTCTAGGAACTACTAATAATACACAAAGGCCAAAGAGAAGGGCAGTGACGGCTTTCAACGACGATGGTAGAGTGGCGTGGGAGGATTTATCTGCGAGAGAGAAGGCCGCAAGGACGACACAACAAAGCTTCAATTTTGGCTTGATCATCGTGGGAGCTGTTCTTACTGTTAGTATCCCGGAGGCTAGCTCCAACAGCAGCTACTAATAGTAAAGTAGGCAGGCGTAACATATCTTATGTACACGGAAGTTTTCTCGCCCGAGAGTAAAGTTTCTTATTTCAATCGAGCTTTCGACCAGGTCAAGAAGGATTCGAGATGTACAGACCTGCTGGGGCCAACGAAGAAGATCACAGCATATGGAGAACCAACGTGGAACAGTTGGAGGAGGGCGAGGCCAATAGCGTATGTCGTTCAAAACTTTCCACGGACTATGCTTACTATAGCCCTATAGCTCGACAATTTCAACCGACAAAACCGGTACGGAGCACTTAATGATCCATTTCAATGTAAGTCATCAAGACCAGCAATGTAAAACCTCATATTGATCTTTGTCCCTTCAGGTCGCCGGACCACTAAATGAAGGAGTGGTTAATTTGCATATGGTGAAACGGCCATCCGAGAAGGAGTTTGTGTATAGATATTTGACATTGGATGTGCAAGGCCATCCAAAAATATTCCTCGAGAATGCGGATACCGACCCAAACAGCCCTGGGAAGAACAAGTCAAAGCTATTTGGGATATCATGGCGATGAACAATGACCTCGTGGATTTATCCTGTGGTGTTGAACGGCAAAAGGTGAAGATATTAGGTGGGATGAAAGAGATGAATATTGAATTGTAAGATGTTTGAACATGAGACTTAGTTGAGCACCCTGTCTGTTGCAGCTGTACTATTTCCATCCCCACAAGCAGAGTAATTGAATCTACCACTGCACACAAATTTATTTGGACAACTATGAACAAAATTCTCGCGACTGCTTTGCAAAACTTCGACGTGAACATTGGTCCTGTACAGTAGCAGAGATGGTGAGGCTACCCCAACTATTCATATGGATATCAACCAAGTTAACGTATTCAGAGTCTTCAATTGGTGTATGATGGAGGCAGCGAAGCTGAATTCGAGTACGTTCTGCAAACATGCTAACTCAACGCCACAAATTGACCTCTTTCAATCAGCATCGTCGCTATTCATGGTCTCGATATTTCCAATTACCCTATCCACGCCATGGACACCTGGCGTAAACCCTCAGGAGCCGCCGGAAATCTCTGGCTTAGAGATGACTTACCCAAACGGCTGCCCCTAGCACGCGTATTCGTCTTTACCTACGACTCAAAAGCTCCCTACACCCCACTCAAGCATATCTCTCAAGCTACCAAGCTGCTTGAAGCCCTCGCGTCCAGAAGAGACCAGGTTTGTACATCCCGTGCACCCTCCCCTCTTCAACTCAAACACCATTGACGAAAGCAAGCAGTCCCCCAGCCGTCCCCTCCTCCTCATGGGTCAAGATGTCGGCGGCCTCTTAATCAAACAAGCCCTCGTCACCGCAGCCAGCACCCAGGACCCCCGCTACCACGAAATCATGCGAGCAGTCTTCGCCATTGTGTTCTTCGGCACCCCGCACACCGTCCCAAGTACAACGCAACTGCAGTCCAACGAATCTAGCTTCTTTAGCAAACTCTTCTTTAAGCTCTTCTCCTGTGGCGGCGCCAGCAGATCTCCAAGCTCGAGAGACCTCCTGAAGATCCTCTCGCAAACCGGCATGCTGGATTATGGCTTGGAAGAAGAGTGGAAGGAGCAAGTTGGACGGTATCGGTATCTGTCGTGCGTGGAGACTATCAATCCGGTAAGGTCTCCCGTATAACTACGCGCGCTTGTACCCAATACTGATATACATACTGGCAGGCCATACCTCGCGCATCCGCAATCCTCGGCCTGGCAAGCGACCGAGAAACCATCCTCGAAATGGTAGCTGACCACAACGATATCTGTCGCTTCGGATCCCCTCCCGTCGACTCCACGGGCGATAATGTTGGAAGAAGTAATTTGGATGATCTGCTGTGGTACTTGAGCGAGTTTTGCCGGGCTGCAAAGAGGGCGAAGCCTGCTCCGGGTCCTTATCCTTTAACTCCTCCTGATAGCTCTGCGTATCTTTCTTGATCCTCTCTGTACGAGTTCGCAAATATATGGCATCCGACTTCTTGATGTGCCCAAAAAGTTTAATAGATAAAAATATATCTCTGCTTGTTGGATGCCTCCTTTAAAATCCGTTCTCTCTGAGCTTGAATTTTCTCCTTTTTATTATGCACACCATCTTGCACAGCTTTGATTGTCTTCCTACGCAAAATCGGTTTTATATTTCCTTTGTCGTGCTGTTCATACCTCCCTCAAAGCCTTCCACATTCGATTCAGCAGCCAAAAGTCTAAATTGCTTTGGATCAGGCTAGACTTTGAGTTTCAGACAAAACGCAGATGTTCCTTCCGCTTTATTTGGGTCGAAGCGAGCAACGGGATGACCGAACATCAAGTGAGTAAAAGAGAAATCCGGATTGAAAAATATGAACTGTTCTAACCAGAACTTATTTCCTCCCGGGAGACAGTATAGAGTACTTGACTTGGGGAGAGAAGAAGTAGACATTGAAGAATGGAGCTTCCCATCCATCTTTAGGCCTCCTAATCAGACCTCTCCCTTTGATGACCAGTTGCGGGAATGAAATCAAGTCACTATCGGTATTCATTTCGGAAGAACCAATTCGGTATCTTCGTCAGAGTTATCGTGAGTCCCGATGTATAGGTTACACGCATACCCATATTCAGTTACATTTCCAAATCCCGTCCACGTGTAGTTCAAGCGGACAGGCACTCTGAGATGGAGATCGTAAGGTGGGGGCTGAGCGAAATGGACGCCTAGAAAGAAGTCTTGATTGGAGTGGCTGTGTGGGTGCCATTGCATGAGTAGTTGCATACATACATGTGGCAATATTCTTAACTCGGTCGGCGATGCATTGGTGAGGCTGAGGAGGAGCCACATGTTGACAGGACATAGGCAGGCTAATCTGCTGGTTACAACACCTTCTCAAAGCAGCATTTGAGTGTGTCAGCCGGAGCTTTTTTCTAGTGTTTCATGGAGTTGGTTGTTACGTCGGGTTACACCAATACTACGCCGATTGCAGCATGTTTTGAGCAGATCAACGACCGCCCGTTGGTGAGGCTCGCTAGTAGGCTGAGCAGACCGTCAGACGAAACGAGAAAGGGTGGCTAAGCAGACATACAGTACTGCAAGGGTGCATGAGTGATACGTGAGCTTTTCCACGGCTGTCTTTCTCAACTTCATTCACAACCTCTGCGATCTTTCTTTGACTCAATTTGAACCACCCTCGGTTTCTGCGTCGTATGGTATTATTCAACATACTTACAACCATTACCTGAATTGACTGAATGGAAGCTCTTGGAGTTGCAAGCGGTATTGCCGGCTTGATCGGTTTGGCCGAATTGGTCGCCTTCAGGGGCTCGAAGTACGCGATCGGAGTCAAGAATGCGGGGCCAGATATCAAAAACCTCATCCTGGAAGTACAGAGTCTTTATGGGGTACTGAACCGTCTCAAGCTTCTAGCAACATGCCTTGAGGAAGAGCAGTCTGCAGGTAAGTTCCAGGGTCGGAAAAACGCAGCGCTTGGTATAAGGCTTATTGCCAACAGATTCTGATGGGCCTCGTAATCTGGAACATTTTCAAACCTGCAGGAAGAATCTTGATCATCTAAAAAAGTCGCTAGATGACAAAGACTCAAACTCAAAGAGGACCAAACTTTCCTGCCTTTCAAAGCTTCTGAGACCAAGGAACTCATTGAGAAGATTGCCCGGAATAAGCGCGATCTGAGCGACGCCCTCACAGCTGATGGATTGTAAGTAATTTTTTAGCTCACTGAATTCAACGCGGCTGAAATATAGCGATGGGATAAAAACTAAGTAATCATGCTTAGAACCGCCTTAGTTGCTTCGCTTTCTACTCAGTCCGCATTGAATGAGAATCTTCGTAATGTGAAAGAGGAATTCGAAAAACTTACGATGGAGAAAGCAGAAAGCGAGAAAGGCAAGTAATTAGTAACACTCGGGTGTAATTCTGAGGAGCAGTGACTAATTTGGCTCAAGACGAACAAAAAAGACGAATCTTTGATTGGTGCACAAAAACCACTCCGTACGAGAAGCATCGTAGCGCTAAGAGCTTAAGATATCCAAATACGGTGCGATGGTTCTTCGAATCTGATGAATATAAGGCCTGGGTGGAGACGCCCAATTCTGCAATATGGCTGTTCGGAATTCGTAAGTACTGCACTCACTAAAAGTCTGGTTCTGACATACTGGAAAATGAAGCTGGAGCTGGCAAGACCATTCTAACGTAAGTTCTCATAGCAAAAATGAATCTTCCGTATAAAATGCCTGCTAATCTTTCAAAGGTCCGCGGTCATCGAAGAAGTAAAGTTTCTCGCCTTTCAAACGACTGGCTTTGTAGTTGCATACTACTACTGCGAATATAAGCGGATCGAGACTCAATCGTTATATAACATCCTAGGCTCCCTAATCAACCAAATATGCGCCTGCTCCGATGATGCATTCAATGATCTGAAGGAGCTCTTTGGAAGGTGCAACGATCCGGCACACCCCACCCTCCCCTCGAATGACGATCTAGTGATGCTTCTGAGGCGTGTCTCAAAACACTTTGAATGCGTTATGGTTGTCGTCGATGGCTTAGATGAATGCTTGTCCACGGAAGAAAGGGGCGCTCTTCTGAAAGTCCTCTCAACGCTCAATGTGCCAGAGCATGGAAACATCAAAGCGATATATACTAGTCGCGATCTGATAGATATCAGGGAGCAATTAGCTCCATTCGACATGGTATCGATTGCAGCTCGCAGTAACGACATCGAAATGTATGTGACAGCAGGAATCGAGCAGCGTATTGAAAGTAAGGATCTTCGCTTAAGGGACATCTCGCTCAAAGAAACAATCATAAATACTTTGGTCTCCAAAGCTAACGGGATGTAAGTGAAGTCCTAAAGAAAACAGGCAGACAACGTGGTGCTAATACTTCTCCAGGTTTCAATGGGTGAAATGCCAGCTAGATCATCTATGTCACCTAAGCAACGATAAAGAGCGCCGGAAAGCGTTGGAAACCCTCCCAGCCGATCTCTTTGAGACATATAAGAGGATACTTGAAAGAGCAAACAATGGACCCAAATCGAATAGAAAACTTGTGGAGAGAACTTTACGTTGGCTTGCATTTGCAAAAGAGCCAATGAGCATTGAACAAGTTATGACTGCGGTAACGATTGAAGTAGACTCGGAATTTATCGACTTGGATGACATACCGGATGAGAGTAGCTTATTGCGGTGGTGCAGCAGGTAAGTAAGCCTCTTGAGGTCCATTTTTACTTCATAAGCTTGAGAAGGGAAATACCCTCTTTTTGTACCTTGAGAGCAGATTACGTATAACACGCTACTCAACTCCCGATTCTATCTTCCTGATCAATGCTAACTTCGATATTTTGACGGGCAGCCTTGTCACGAAAGACAAAACGAATGGACAGTTGACGCTATCGCATTTCACGGTAAAGGAATTCCTTATGGACGAGAGGCTTCTGGAAACCCAACAATTACGCGGGTATTACCTTGACACGAAAGATTCGAATGGCACATTGGCAAAAGTCTGCCTAACTTATCTTGGTTTCAAATCTTTCTCACATTGGCAGGCCGCTGGATATGGAGAGCCTAAATTCACGGAATTAATTTATGAATGGCAGTGGTGGGATGAGTATTCCCAACAAAACCCACTGTTGGAATATGCGACTCGTTATTGGCCGTCACATTTTCGAGGAGCTATCGCAATGGATAAAGCCCTACATGACTTGATGTGTCGGCTCCTTCACCCTAATAAGACCCCGAATTTCCTTCTTTGGCTGAGGGGCTACACTTATTGTATTCATGTAGCATCATCAGAAACTGCTTCAACGCTTCACATTGCGGCAACATTGGGGTTTACTGAAGTTTGCAAGTGGCTAATTAAGAGAGGTATTGACATTAACTTCCGGGACAAAACTCTCGACACACCTCTCATCTGTGCCATTAGGGGCAAGTTTAAATCGGGCGGTTTATTGGGAGAAATGGAAAAGGTCACTAATATGGCCACTATTAAAGGACTGCTTGAAGCTGGAGCATATTCAGCCGGAAATTATGCCTTATCAAGTTACTCTGCCTGCCCAGGAGACTTTTCTCTGACGGTCACTCCTATGTCTCTTGCCCTGGGAACTCTCTGCGAAAATGTGAAGCTTGGCACCGAAATCTTCAGAATACTAATGGATACAAACTCTCTCTCTCCTTTCGAGAATTCGAGCTTTTGGGGCGGGATTGGGGACTATATGGACCCAGAAATGGTGACAGAAGCCATTTCACTCTTTCAATGGACGCTTAACCACGAATTTGCTTCAGCCTTAAATGTTGAGTCCACGGAGAAAATGATTGGGTTCATCACGGAAAAAGCGAAATTCTGCAATGATGAATTGCCCACGAATCTTGAAGCAAATAGCAGATTATTTCAATCCCCGGATCCAATTGTTGCATTAGCTCAGTCAGCAGCCTACGGAAACCAGATAAATGTAATAACCGATTTTATGGACAAGAAAGTTGACCATAAACTACTTTCCAAAGTCTTACCCGCCGCAGCGAGCTCAGGCTCCAGTAAGATAGTGGACGCATTATTACGCTATTGCCCTCCAGACGACGAAGAAATAATTCGATACACCCATGAGGCATGGAGTAAGATAGCCACTTTTCCACCCCCCTATTTTCTTTGTTTGGCGGGTTTATGTCTTTTCCAAATATTGCCAGAAAACGAGCTTCAACTTTCCATCAGTTTTCAATACCAGACTACGCTAATGAGAATGTGTGTATAGTTGCTGCTGCCGCCGATGGAAATATTGAACTCACACAAAAATTCCTCGAGTACGGCATAGCTGTGAATCTAGTCGTGTTGGAAGAACTTGGGTCTGAAAAGTTACATACAATTGCACGTGTATCACGCCAAGATCTCAGAAAACCGGAGAAAGTGAAAATCAGATCTACAGCCTTGGCGACTGCTATCCGCTATCGGAAATATGGATTAGTGAAGTTTATATCAAATCTACCTGGCGTGGACTTTTCAAGCACAGCTGTCGGATATAATCTGATTCACCTTGCCGTGGCAGCATTTGATGGTTTTGGTGGGGAAGTCATTCGCAACATTTTGGAGCTACTCCTTGAATGCGGCGTTGGTCATAACGAGGTGAATGAAGACGGGCGTGGAACCCTTCATCATTTTGCTAATCGTTACCACCCTCCTGGAGACACTATTTACGTCGAGGTGCTACATTTTCTTATCGACAGGGGGTGTGTGGTGAACACTGTCGATGCTTCTGGCAATACCCCGCTTCATATATATTGCTCGAACGTCGGAAGCTACACTGCTTCTTCTGAAGCTGTTCGACTATTTCTTGGAAATGGGGAAGTCAAATCGAAACAAAGAGAGGATGGCTTTTTACCATTACACTTAGCTGTTCAGCGGCGCCTATCTTCAGAGATCATTCAACTGCTAATACCCGAAGAGTTTTTACAAACACAATGGAAAGATCTCAGTGCGACGCTCTTATACCAGGCTACTGGTTTGCTTGACGAGTCCAAATTGGATGAGTCGCTTAAAACTCTGGAGATTCTCACTGGCATCGAGGGGGTGGACCTGAACGCAGCTCTTTCCGATGGCATGACAGCTTTGGTTTCGGTAGCCCGAGACGCTGACCAATGGTCTTCTTCAACCAGGGCACACATACTAACTGCGCTACTCTCCAAAGGCGCTGACGTTAATGCAGTTACCCTTGAGAAACAGTCTGCCTTGCATTTTCTAGCTAAGAGTGGATTCAAACTGGGTCTGCTCGAAATTCTCCGACATAATCCAATTATGGATAATATGGATAATGAAGGACAAACACCACTGCACTGGGCTATTCGAGAGGGTCACGTCGACGTTGTGCGCCTTTTATTGCAGCATGGAAAAGATAGGAGAGCGAAAGACAAGCTTGGTGCCTGCGCTGCAGCTGAACAATGGACCGGTGATGGGCAGCTTCCACTGCATTTTGCATCTACTCGTGGGAGAGATGCTATTATCTCCCTAATATGGGAGATGGGAGAAATTCCAGACTTGAATGTACGGTCCCGGGACGCAACTACCGAAACTGCCCTACACGCTGCAGTTTGGAATGGTCACATCAAGGCTGTTGAGGCATTAATCGACCTTGGAGCCCAGATTGACTGTGCAGATGCAATAAGGGAAACCCCACTACACCTGGCAGCCCATCGTGGGTTTCATGATATTGTGAGGCTTTTAGTTGCCAAAGGAGCAAGGATTGACTGTGAGAACGAGAAGGGGTATACGCCATGGATGTATGCTGCATTGAATAAGCACGCAGAGTCGAAGGACTTTCTAATTAAATGCGCAGAGAAAGTTCGACTTGACCGTAAGGCCGAGCAAGAAACATGGGAACCTCCAGGACCGTCGAATCCTACAGAAACGTATGATAGCCTCTCCAAATCAAAGCTGGAAACGGAACCACCTAATCTTAAGGCTACGACTGAGATACAAGAATTTTCACAAATCATGTTAAAAGCGGTGGAAACTAACGATACAGCAATCTGCAAAACACTGTTGGATTTCGGGTTTGAGCCAAATGGCTCAATGGATGAAGGTGGATCTACTGTCCTTCACACGGCATGTGATTGGAAGTCACTAGATGTGATAAAGGTTTTTCTGCAGTCCGGGGCTCGGGTGGATATGGCAAACACCAATGGAGACTTTCCAATCCATCGAGCAGCAAAGGTCGATTCTACAGAAATCATAAAAGAGCTTGTTGGAGCAGGAGCTGACTTGTTCGTGCGTAACCATCGGATGCAGACCGTATTGCACTTGGCTGCAGAGAAAAGTCTCTTAGAGATCATTCAGACCATTCTCAAGCTTGTTGAGTCCAATCAAACTGAGGAAGCAATAGCAAACCAACCTAACACACTCGCCATTCGACCTAATGAGCCTGAAGCTGACCAGGCCCAACCGACAGAGGAAGTTCATTCAGGTAATTAAAAGTGTCAACCTAACTGCGACTTTAGCTGACTTTTGACCCAGCGAGAGTAAAGAAGTTACTTGAGGCTAAAGATCACGAAAGACGTACACCACTGGTTTGCGCTGTTGAAGCCAGAAAACTAGCAGTGGCTAAATATTTAGTTGAACACGGCGCAAACGTACTTACCAAAAGCCTGTTTGGGAGTTCCGATGGCTATATTCTCGTTCGTGCAGGATATTTTGCAGACAAAGAATTCATTGGTATTCTTCTTTCGCAAGGACTAGAGATCAATTCTTCGTCTTCGAAAGGATACACGTGCCTTCATTTGGTTGCCGCGAGAGAAAATGCAATCGAGGGAGAACTTATTGACCTCGCGGATTTCCTCATTCAAGAAGGCGCCAGCCTTTCCTCCAAGAACTTGGCTTTAGCTTCGCCACTACATTGCGCTTCGCATGCGGGAAACAGCAGCCTCGTCAAGATGTTTCTCGAGAAGGTTTCAAAGGACGAAATCGATGTTAACAGCAAATATTATGGCACCCCGCTATACGCGGCTTCATTTCGCGGCCACGTCGAAGTTGTTCGGATACTTCTCGAGGCTGGAGCAGATGTCAACGTTAACTGGGATGGGCAAACACCACTTGAAGCTGCACAAGAGGGAGGTCACGAAGAGGTTGCTATACTACTTTTGGAACATGGAAAAGTTGAAGAAGAGAACGACTTGTCCTCAATCTCTGCTTAGAGTTCCTTCCGAAGTCAGGTCAGTAGCTGGAGAAACATTTAGTCCAGGTAGATTTGCTACCACGACGATTAGTGGTTTATGCGACTCTGTGTCTACAGGAAACAACAACTGGTGAACTTGCCGAATGTGCTCTGTCGAAGAACAGAGAATCGGGATATGGAAATATGGGTTCTTTCATTCTCCATTCTGAACTTGAGGAGTTCAGGTCACTTTATTTTTTAATGCCGGAGCCGCAGTGAGTCACGAACATATAAACCATAAAGATACTAGCGCTTGCTAGGTAACATAACCGTTCTGCCAAACGATATTATTCTCAATCAAGCGCCCTCTTGTGTACTTAGAACTACTCAACCTGCCTTCCTATCAGGAGAGCGCGACAGCTGTTGCTTTAGGTTTCTCCGACATGCTTGCAACAGTTCTTTGGCACTAGCATGGCTCTAAAATAACTTCCTGCTAAGCACGCCTTGAAACCTTAGGAGAAGCTATGCCTTGCAATACAAGCCACGTTATTCAAAGCTCATTCACCCCTGACATCCGGAACTGAGAACAAATTTGTATCCTTGGGGAGCCGGAGACCCTACAAGTAATAGAATGAGGGTTCTTGGAATAGGAAAGTAGATGGAAATATGCTTTCTTGCGAAAGGGGACAGAACTAGGCTATAACTCCAGCAAAGTTGCGCTGGTAGTGAGTAAGTGAAGCGCTCAACTCGGAGCATACAGCGATAAAACTACTGGAGTTTTAGTGATGGCTACGTTGAAATGTACAGTAGCACACAATTCGCTGAACCCACTAGGGCCTGCTGAACCGAAACCAGTAGTAACACCGAAATACCTAGAAATCTCGACAACGACATCCAATCAATAAGTGTAGAAACGCAAGATGATCTTCATAAACCGCGTAAAAAGACGACCGAAATCCTCGACCCGAATCCGTGTAAGTTTAGTGAGAAATAAATTTTGAGAAATGGGGAGGGACTGTCAAAACATCCCTCAATCCAAGTCCCTTTCCACTTCTCCGTACCCAACAATCCATCCCCCAAAGATATCCCTCACTCCCAGCCATTCCCCTCCTCTGTACCAGCCTTCTCACGCTCAACGAATCCCTCAACATAGACACCACCGAAATCCACGATCCAGGCTTCGAAAGCCGCGTCAATAACAATATTCCCAGGATGCATCACCCCATATAATACCGCGGGAATGTAGCTGCGTGACAATAGCCGTGACTTGCTTCTTCCACTTTGCATGGTATTTCGAACAAGAAGCTGCTTTATATCTCAGACTGCCTAGATTTTCGCCCCATGGATTCTCGGGGATGAGACCGAAAAGGAGGCCGAGGATCATCGTGGCGTCTGTAGAGACAACACTGCTGTGGAGGTTGGAAACCCGGATCTTGCCTTTTAAACCAGCCTTTATGAGACGTAGATGGGTGTTTATCTCTCGGGGGGTTTGGTTCTTGTCAATCGCTGGTTTAAAGAACTTGATGGTGCCATTTAGGCTAGCCTGTTGAGGTACTTCAGACATGTACTCGTAGTTTTCCGTGGCCGCGGGGATGATTATTTCTCATGCCTTTGTGTAAGGGACTTGTGGAAGCGGTGGGAGGTCCCGAGATGGTGTCATTAGAGCGAAAGGATTCATCGTCCCACGATCGCGAGTAGCCTTGGGTTGAAGGGTTGATGCAGAGACGATGAGCTTCAGATGATAGGTTGGCGCGTAGTAAAAGGCTTGGAAACTAAGGACCTTGGGTATGCTCAGTGTACATCTTCGAAAGTAAGAAATGCATAGTCCGACAATCCAGTCACACATAGCCTCGTAGCCGTCGTCGTCGTCGTCTCCGCCACCCACATATTGGATTTAAGCATAAAAGAACAAACGGCGGGCTAAATGACTACCTTAGGGTACTATGCATTGATGAAAATCAATAGTAGGTACAAAAAATAGGTTTTCTTGCCGATTTCCTTTACTCTCAAACAACCCCCACGCACAAATACCTTAACTCAAACTCCGACACTACGTGGTTAAGATCTGGCATGTAGGAGCGCATGTTGAGGAGAATAAGTAAATAAGAAAAAGTTTGAAAAACATCCCAGCGAGGGGCTTCATTAAAGTATGTGCATTATTATTCTATGTATTTGGCCCAAGTCTAATGTGTCTATAACCCCAAAAATTGATTGGTATCTTCGTGTGCCAAGCCGGTTTATATCTACCAAACTCCAATATAACACTTATCCACCTCTATCAACACCAAATTTCCCTCAAATTAAGCATTTATTATATTCAGATTCCGAACGCCAACTCGCTCATTCCCATCATAACAGTCATGATAGCCAGGGCCGGCCACATCAATGAATAAGGTTCGTTCCTTCCGCCAGCACTCTTCTTCTTCTCCGTCGGTGTCGGGGTAGCCGTACTGGTCGGTGTAGGAGTCGCGCTCGAAGTTGTCGAAGTGGTAGTGGTGGGCATTAGGTGAACTTGTCCGTTATGCAACGGTGGCACACTGTCTGCGATCAAGAGACCCTGGATAGCTTCCAATGCGCTCATTTGCTGTCCTACGCCATATTTACCATCGTAGCCGCCTTCGTACCAGTGCTCCCCACACGTGACGCCGTCGCTGGGCCCGGAGCAGGATTGTGCGGCTGCTTTGGAGGTATCCGTGAGAATGGTTGTGATGTTTGCTTTTGTCCAAGGAGCGACAATGGTGGTGGCCCACATGAAGCGAGCGAGGTAGGCTTTGAAAGAGAACTGGTCGTTGTTGCATGTATTTACTGTCTCGCAGGCTGGCTCGTACATGATGTTTGAGGAGTTGTCAAAGGGAGAGAAGAAGTTGGCTGTTGCGTTCAAGAGACCAGTGGTTCGTTCCTGCCAGACAGCAGAGCCATTGGTATAGTTGTAAAGAATTGCTGAACCATATAGCGCAATTGCTCCATTGTACGTCCAGACAACTTTGTTGGTGTCATTACAGTTCTTGTTGTCATTTGCGCCATCGTAGATGTGATAGTCATCGTCCATTAAGTTAACGTCTTGCATCCATTGGAAGGTTTTTTCTGCCCAATCCAGATATGTCTGGTTTCCAGTAAATCGAGCTAGTCGCGCAGATAGCTGAAAGAAAGCTCCGTTGGAGACGGAATTCTTGTAATCGTATCCGTTGTTGAATGTGAAAATCTGCCACTTCAGCCCCCCTCCACACGTAGATGTATCCCAGCGCCTGACTTGAGTATTCCACAGATTCTCGGTGAGTTGTACCCAAGAGTAGTTTCCCACTGTCGGTTGTGGATAGTCCTTCTCGGCCGCCGACATTGTAGCAAATCCCCAAAAGGCTTGATCGTCGTTGCCTTCATCCTTCGCGTGTACCGGTACCATGTAATCGTAATTTGGACCGACCTGGCTGAGCAATGCCTGCGTCACAACTTTGTTGTATTGATCGTCACCCGTAAAGTGATAATAATCCAACATTGAACCCCACATTGCTCCACCTTCCCACCAGTAGAAGGGAGCTGGAAGTACTCCAATAGTTTCGGGGGTGTTGGTGACATTGCCTTTGTAATAAGACATCATTCCGAAGGCAATTGTTTTGGCTGCGCTTTTGATGGAATCTGCAGAAAATGGTCAGTACAGTACGGTATCTGCCAGGGAAACCCAGGGGTGCGCACCTGTGTTGGTAACGTCGAGCTTGACGGCGATTGCTGATTGCGCAGCTGCAGCCAGCGACAAATATCGAATGATGCTCCTCATGATTGAAATGGGTTATTGGTCAATACTCATGCTGTTATTATTGACGCGAAGGGATGGAGGGTTTCTGGAGAAATGGAGAAATGGGGAAATGGGGAAGCAGGTAGAGAAGAGAAGGTGCCAGGATTATGATTTAAGGTGCACCAGGTAGGTTCGAACTGAGTTCCTGTTCTGGCCAGGAGGGTACCCTGCTGGCCATGCATATGTAATTTTTAGGGATTAGGGATTACAGAATACGGGAAACAGGGATTGCCCACCAATGCGATTATGATTTCATCATCACCGCCTCCAATCAGCGCTCGTTCAAGTGGCAGGCATCAGACGCTGGACCAAAGAAGGAGGCTTGTCTGCTTGTATCGCGGAATGGGCAGCCCAACGGCACGCTCAGCGCAGCGCCCAACGAACCAGATTTCTCCAGCAAAATGTCGTGAAACAATGCATACCGGTTAAAACTGTGTACTCCGTATAGGTACCTGTTGATCTTCCGCAAGATAAGGGATGAAGTGTAAACACACCATGTCCGTACTCGGTAGAAATATACTTCTACAAGCCGTACTGCAACAACGGCTAATTCATCTATTGATACGAAGCCAAGCTTACAGTAATGATTCTAAATATAGGACCGAGTACGGAGAGCCTCCGTAGACACTTGGCCAATCTGAGGCTCTAAATCGTCTGGAACGTTTCGATCGCTCGTATCGCTTAGGATGGGAGCGGGAGCATACAAGATCTACCATATCAGTGCTGGCCAGAAGTGGCGGTGCGGTTGCCATACAATAATTAAAGAAAAGGAAAAGGAAAAGGAAAAGGAAAAGGAAAAGGAAAAGGAAAAGGAAAAGGGGGAACAGATAACATGCTACCTATTCCAAGTATTATTCCGAGGCAATAATAACGAGAATATAAATCGGGCAATAATTATCTTTCCTGATAACCTGTGTACTCGTATGGAAATACTATAGGGCTAGGGCTGAGGCTGAATCTTGAGCGCGGATTCCAGGCCTTACCCCTCCCGCCCTCCCATATTCCTACCTCTACCCATGCAAGAAAAAGACCAAAAAAACCCCTTCATAACTATAAAAAAAGGAGAAAGGGAAGGACAAATTTGATGAGATATTGCGAGTCGAAAAGCAAACCATTTTCTAGGGGCAAAAAGGTTCACAAGGCTTTTTACAGTAGTCATGCTGCATCCTCACGCCTAACCATACCGTCTATACCGTCCATACCGTCCATACCAGCAAGGTGCCGGATATCTTAAAAAGAAAGCCACTTATTCCGTTCTATAGCTACCTATGTAGGTACAGCGCAATAAACTGCCGAAGCTGCCCCTTGCCTCTCCTCTACAGCACAACCATAAGCAGCGAAGCATCACGTGTACTCGAGTACCTATGTTACAGCGCGAGCGCGTCGTGAATAATCTCAAACGCGCTTCTTTCTGTCACATCACGACTTCAATCATCTCCACAACCAACGCCATGCAGATGCAGATGCAGGTATCCTCATTCCACCCCTGCAATCATGGACTATGACTCTATCCACGGCCCAGGCATATCTAACTTCTCATCGCCAATTGCTCGTAAGAACATCATCCACCCACCCCTTTGAATCCTCTGACAACAACCAGATCGCATGCCCACAATCTCCGCAGCCCAGGCTCTGGAAGACCTCAAGTCATCACCTACGCGATGCATCTCTACCGGCTTGAGCCTCCTTGACCATGCGCTGCAGAACAGCGAACCTCAATTGCCAGAGACCGAGCCTTTCTATGGTGGTGTGTCACGGGGGGAGGTAACTGAGGTTTATGGCCCTCCTGGAGTTGGGAAGACAGCTCTCGGGTTGGTGAAGCTCTCATCCTAGAGAAACTCATCTGCTGATAGAGAAGACAGAATGCAATTAGCTGCAAGTGCGTTACACGCTGGTGAGGGTGTGATCTGGGTAGGTGGGTCTTCATTTCTATTTTCTTACTTTCTTATTCTCTCTCTTTTTCGCTTGGCGCACCGCGCCGATGCTTTGAACATATGTATCAAGTATGCTATCACGTTGAGGTGTCCTTGAGTCCTTGACTGGTCTCTTGTTATCTCGACTCTATACGAAGTCCCTAGCTAAAGTCATGAGATCCAAAGAGAATCTTGGATCATCTTTTTATTGACATATCTACAGACGCCTCACATTCAGTACCAGGAACTCGACTCTCTCAAATTCTAGCCACATTTCACCCGATAGCATCACAGTCTTCTACAGAACCCCGCAGCACAACTGACTTGCTTGATAATTTGACACATTTCTCGACACCCACACTCGCTCATTTAGTAGCCCTCTTCTCGCGGACATCCCAAACCCATCCAGCGCCCAACACCAGCTTGATAATTATTGACTCGTTCTCCTCATTAATCACCACTGCTTTTTCTCGCACCGTAGATGCCACCGCAACCCCCAAAAGATCTGGAGGTAAGGTATCTCGCTCCTTCAAACGATAGACTTAAGCTAACAGAACCAGCCCCCAATCCTTCCGCACGGAAGTTTCCCATTCTTCAATACTTGACCAACACCCTCCAGAAGCTCGCCGCCACTCGCAATATCGCTGTCGTCGTCTTCTCACAATGTGTGACGAAAATGCGTCCAGGATGTGGTGCAGTTCTTGTCCCCGCCGTTAGTACTACGGCGTGGGAGCAAGGTCTTGGTTGTAGAGTCGCTTTATTCAGGGACTGGGGGTGGAACAATGAGGATGGACAAGCCGTAAATAATGTGAGGCTAGTCCAAGTCATCAAGGCTGAAGGTACTGCTGTACCTGATGGACGACAAAAGGTTGTTGGGTTCTCCATCGATGAGGTATGTATAACACGGTTTCTATTCCCACAGCTCAAGACATTGACGTCCCCCACAATCTGCCCAAAAACTACGTTGGTTCTTATTGTGTTGACATTATTTCAGGATGGATTCAACCTTCTAGATCTACCATCAACCACTTTCTTCGACCCTTCCCGCCCACAGCTTCCCCCGGCAAGGAATTTACCATCAACTCCAATTCTCCCGCAGAAACGGAAGATCTCAGCAACTGACTTGGAAGTACCAGACAGTGAAGGCGAAGATGATGAAGATTATGGTTGGGCTGAAGAAGATGAGGGGACTGTGCCTGTCATGCCACCACAATGGCAGGGCAGCGAAGATATCTTAATACCTCCTCCAGGAGAGCTTGAAGTTGAAGACGCAGAGGAGGAACCCGAAAACGAAGCAGGGGGCGAGAAACAGCTTCGAGATGAGATAGATGACAGTGAAGATGAACTTGCTCTTTGACAAAGTACGGATCGCTAGAGCACTTCTTTCATTTGGTCCGGTTCATTTCTTCTGTGAGCTCCTCAAGATGAGGTGGCCATCTCTCCTTGGTTATTTTGCTTCAAGAAGTCTAGCTTTAGTGCTTGCAAAACTTTGCTTGCTCCTTGCTTCCCCTTCTCGCTAATAAGTTGAATTAAAAACAGTACCTTTGACAGGCCCGGGTTGATCGGATTCTGCTAAGCAGGAAACGAATCTATGCGGATGCAGGTGTGATTCAAACCGCTGGAGAGACGTTTTTCGGTCATTCAAGAGTGGTGGGAAAAGTATGCCGTGATACAGAGGCAGAACCATAAGATAACGCTACCAGCTGCCATTGCTCTTCAGTTGGTTATAGAGTTTGCCAAAAGGTTGCTCAGAGGACGGATTATGGGGTCTCAGTGACGCAGTCATGCTTCAAGCGAAGTCTCCGTCCCTCATGCCCTCGCACGACGGCCGGAATGCAACGTTGTCGTAGAAGTAGATGCGCTTCAAGAGTATTTCGAAATGGAGCGCAGATTCAAAGGACATGTGACCTTATTAATTGGTTTGGGTGAAGTCTTCAGCCGTATCATACTTTGAAACTGAAATCCTCAGAGGATAGACTCCTATGTCGATCAAAGTTGCCCATGATGCCAAACGACAACGTCGCCTCTGTTCATTGATGGAATGAAGAAACTGCGGCTTGGGGATATACAGAAACATGGCAGACTTCATCTAAATCTACATCATAGGATACGCGATCATTTCCTCATTTCGTTATTCGTACCTCGGTACACCTGAGCATAAATACAAACCTTTCTCGTCCTTTGAAAAATTGAGGCATCACCAGTTTGCGTCCGGCACGTCAATATGCATGCATGCACCCCATATCAGGCTAAGCAAGCTCATTCATCCTCATTCTTTCCCGTCAGCCTCTATTCAATCGACCAATCCCCTCCAAATCAAGCAGAGCACAACCTTATCTCCTCCACCTCTTCTCACTCACCCCACGCTGTCAGTCCCCCTTGGTGTAACATCGCTCGTCCCCAGAAATGCCCTGCTCGCGTGTCGCTCGGTGCCGAACTATCTATCTATCACTTCTCATATTCATCTCACCCACCCACCTTGTCTGGCGTGCGTGCGTGCTTACCATGGTAGATACCATACCGTACCGTACCGTACTATCTCACCGCTACGCCATGCATCTTACCACACTGCTGACAGATTCTGATATTCTAATCCGAGATCAGCTAAGCGGTGTGTTATTTCGGGCGGGCGGTGAAAAATAAGAACATAAATCAAATGTTGGATGTGTTAACACATTACTTTCACCGATGGTTAAATGACAAATAAACCTGGCGTGTACATTACAATACTCCCGCAACCCAGCCTACCTGGCCCATCTGTCGTGTTTCCCACCTCTACGTATTCCAGTGCGAATCCGAAAGGCATGCCAAGGAAAGAAATTTGATATTAAAAGTCTGCTCTAGTCGGTGAATCAATCAATCAGTTAGCCAGGACGTGTGTGCAGTGCACGTAATTAATCGTTTGGGACACTTCATCAAAACCCAACACAGCCAAATACATGCTCCGTACACTCTTTGAAAGTAGAAACACGACCCGCTGTCTGTGTGCTCGCAGATCAATTAAAAGCATGTTGTCTATAGTACATGTACAGAAACCGACGAGGCGCATGCATGCGCTCAGACGAGCGGGTGAATGAATCGAGACAGAAGCGCGAAGATATCTCAGGTAGACGGTGAGTTCGAAACTGTGGTAAAGTAAAGTAGAATTTAGAAGGTAACAAGTGGTGTATATATGTGTGTATGTACGTCGTATGAAACTGTTATAGGGAGACGACGGGAGGCGTTGAGGGGTTGTAACTTGTAAGTGGAGGGGGAGGGACCCCTTGTGTTACCTTATCTTACCTAGCATCCGCCTACCTGGTTCATTTTGACTGATATATATGCCTTGATACGTGATATAAGGCAGCGGTATAGTGAAATATGTTGAATCTCTATAGTAAGGGTACTACTCCAATATATTATGGAAGTATGTACCCTGGACGAAGGCACATGCAATCTACATCCAACATCGCTCGTGTGAAACAACAATACCTTTAGACACGCTGCTCCGTACCTTCTCCATCCTGTTCCCCAGATTCCTCAGCTGAGGTCAGATTTGCGACTTGGAGGCGCTGAATCTAGATGTCGTCCGTCCGGGATTACGGACCGCACGCATATACATACCCCACCTCCCATCTCACCCCTGCTTACCCCCGCGTCCGATCTCGCTGCCAGCAGATAGGAAAGAAGAAAAAAGAAGAAAAAAGACTAAACAGTCCTTGGAGAAAAAAAGAGAAGGAAAAAAAAAGTATACGAAACGTAGCATTACAGATGCGGCGTAGTTTGCACCATGTTATTCTCCTAACCGGCTTATAGTACCATCGTCTCACCGGCTATATAGACCCCTCTCGTACCTGCGTATTCGGCCGGAAGAAGAGAAAAAGAGTAATAGGCAGTGCGGATGAGCCTTCCCCATATCGTAGAATTGTGGAGTATGCATAGGTAATCTTCGGATCGGGATAGGGTTTCTGGACTCCTGCGTATGTACACCAAGAAGCAAGTACCAGGCAAGTACTTTGGATATACCATTATACTCCGGAGTACCGGTAGTAGGTGTCTCTAGAGGGACTAAACAATAGCATTAAAAACAAATTCTTGGTCAATCTCACTACTACTATACCTCGCAATATTACCTCATCCCGCTTACAGTACTCTCCGATTTCCCTTCAGCCACCCGAAACGGCAATTCTTGCAACCCATCCTAGAAGAACTCCACGCTACGTTTATTTAGTGTGGGGTAACGTACCCCCCATAACGCAAGGAAGGATCATATACTAGTATCAGGGGTGACGACAGATGGCGGGGGCGGGGTGTCCCGGCGGTGTACAGTATTGAACATAAGAGGGGAAGTACCATACCACATGTAGAAGTAGCTCAATTGAACACTTAACATGCCATTTGAAGATAAAACACGCCATCATATCATATCATTCCTTCCCCGCACACTTTGCTACTTTAAACGCACCGTTCTTTTTTATACGAAGTCAGAAAAGGTACACTGTTGAGGAGAAAAAGTCAAGCAGTTATTGCTCGGAATCGCCCCGAGAATTTCGTCCGAGAGTGGTACGACGTGAGCTGAGATAAGGTGAAATTCGACCGCTCCGTAAATAAACTTGGATAGGGAAAAGGCTAAGTAAGGATGAGCTGAATAGCTATGCTCTAGCACCACGGCAGTTGAGCAACGTCCTTGCGTGGAATTCCTTACATGTTAATAATGGCAATTTTAGAGCTTGTAAGAGCTAAAATTACGCTCTAGATTAAAGCGCACCACCCTAAGGGTATTACCCCTATGGTAAATTAGGCCAACTAGACTTCCCCGTACTCCGTGTTTTTTTGTTGTCGAGATGTGTACTCCTCCCCTCCCCCACGTTATTCCCCAGATTGTGGGGAAACCTAGCTGCACTTCGTTCTTTCATTCCATTCCATTCTATCGCATCCTATCCTAACACTACCAATTCTCTCAAAGATATCTTGCCGTCCTTGTCATGTCCCTGATCAAGCCACTTACTCTAAGAATGCATCCCATATCGCATCGTATCAGGAACTATAATTCCTCCGTCTTCAAATCCACGAATCAAAAGCGCAGATAGATACGTGGAACTGATATATAGCCGTCCTAGATAGGATGAAATGAATATGATGACGCAGTTGTATCTATATGGTCGCCCTGTTTTGGGCAATGCGATCCTATCTGGAGATCACGAAAGCCCGGAGGAGCTTGGTACGAGGTGATCAATAAGGAATATGGATGCGAGATGTAGTGCAACCGGCGCTATAGTGTTTGTTGGCTTTTATGGCGGGTGTTATGAATAGATTCTGGTTAGGATTTACTATACTCCGTAGCAAAAGTCTGCCCTTCAGCAAGGCTGTGTTTTCCTTCCTGACCACTGAGTCTGTAACTCCTCCGTAGGCGTATCAAATTAGCTGGTTGTATGAATTCCTAATACATGGCCTAATTGGTTCAGATTGAAAATAAAGGATAAAATCATGCTCTATCTCTATTTTCTCTATCCCTAGTAAAACATCTAGTGAAAATAATATGAAAACTCCGCCAGCCTCGTCGAGGAGAGGGAGTACGCTTCCAGGTTCCATTATATGCTATTCCCCTCAGTAGCATGCAAGACCATAATCAATACCATCCGATTCAAATAGCGGATATAAACCAAAATGCGTCTTAATATATGCAGCCCAGACGACCCGCCCCGCCATTCGGCAGCCAAGAAAAGCATGGTAATATCAAAGTACTTTTCCACTTTACAATTCAAAATTGTTCCCGCAATGTAAATTGTAACCATGTACCATAACCCTCACAAACATCTGAAACGGCTCTCCCGCATTTTGTGCAACCCACACGGCACTCAGATCAGACTGAGGCAGCTGCAAGAACGGGAGGATCATGCCATGATCTGCAACCGGCAACGGCGCCGGAGAATCATCTGCCCTTTTTTGAGGAACTCCGTATGGAGTATAGAAGTTCTTCCATGGAAATGTACAGGGACCGGGGAAACCCCAGTTCGAGATGTACTGTACTGTAGCTCAGATGAAAGGTAGAGATACCCCTCTCTATACCGAGTTTTTACTCTGTCTGGTTATAAGGATAAGTACATTTGCATGTACTGAAAGTTCATGTACGCACGGTGTACTTTCCGAGTTCTGTAATATGGGAACGGGGTTTTAATATACTACTACTTTCCCTGGAAGTAGGGAAACATGGAGTTGGTTTTCCTCGTTTCCTGGTGTTGGGGGTACTTTTATAGATATATTTGGGCTTCCTAGGCTTTCTTCTTGGATGTCTACTTTGAACTTACTAGTGATATATTTGAAAGAAGCTCGAATATTGCCCATAGTCTAGCAATTGTATGTAGGGAAGAAATTTATTCCGTGATCCCCTGCTTCAGAACCTACAGGCCACTTGAGTTTCCCGCACTTATTCCTCCCGCTCTCTCTCTCTCCTCAATACATGCCTGCTCCTCTTCAGTCCCAACTTCTTTCTTTCTAAATTGCCAACAACACACGTAATCCATCCCCATGCAAGGAATTCCTTCATCTCGAGTCTCTAATGTCGGTCCAGACCCAGCTCCAGCTCGCATACATAACATCCGCCACGCCTGTGCCACGCCCGGGCATCGAAACACATCTGTATACTTACTTGCCTTGTAGCACAGCACAGCACAGTAACACAACTCAAACCCCTCACTCATCCTCCACACTCACGCTCACACTTACTCTCACTCTCACCTTCCGACATCCGAATCAATCCCATCGCACAGAGATCGCCGCTACCTCCTTCCCCTTCCTTCAATTCACGTCTCCGATTCCCCTCCCCTCCCCTCCAAGCCATAGCCAAACACCACCAACATCTTGTAAATCAGCCTCAACTTCTATGTATCATCCCTCTCTTCTCTAAGATCCACCAGTCGGTCTCCAGACCTCCTCTGGAGAGGAAAACTCCGAGTTCATTAAGCCGTATCTTAATACACGGGCGTGTCACAACATAACATAGATAGCTGCCCGACAAGTTTCTGTTCTCCCAACAGAGTCCAAGGGGAAAACCAACAAGTAGAATGCGAAATGCGGAATATAGAAAAAGGAAAGCATCTCATCTGCGGCTATAGGCCATCCATCCAGTCATCCTATACCCCATCTCCTCGCCCAGGCGGCTATATCACCATACCCAACCAGCCGCCTTGGCGCATAACCAACCAAGGCTGGCAATCAATCAACATATATAAACGCTGCCGTTTCCGTCAATTAATATATTCTTGCTGATCACCATCTACAAGCATGCGTGCATACCTGCACTACAACATCTCCACGCGACGAAGCGTATAAAGGAAGAGGGGGAAAAAAGTCTGTCATCTTTTGCGATCAGATCAGATCGGATCCAAGATGAATTGCCGAAGCGAGAATGGCTTCGGATGAAAGGCAGTGAAAGCAAAGATCGAAGCACCACTACTTCAAGCACCACTTTCCAAACGAAGCCAATGCATGCCACTTCACCTTTCTACCCTTCTCCGCCGTACTACTATACGGATCCCAGAAAGAAATACCGTCGTGTGCGCGTACAGCAGCAATTTACTCGTAGAGTGCATACCCCATATATATATACACCTTATGCATGACATACCTAAAGCCATCTTGCCCGCGCTGCATGCATGACATGACATGTATATGCAGCATATAGGCACTTGTCTACCGAGCCGAGCATATCATACCATGAACCGCCTTGGCCAATCAATACATCGGGGAACACAGCATAAGGTGACAGCAGTAGAAAAGGGAGTTTCAGGATCTCCTCATCCATCCAAACAATTAAAGCTAGTGAGTGAGTGAGTGAGTGAGTGGCAACTTCGTACTCGGATACAATACCATGCAGTATCAAACGAAAATAAACCAACCCTTGTTGAGCTGAATGGATGAATGGATTGTACAGAAGCAGCGGGAACTCCCATACCATAGCGCATTTCGTAATGCAAGTAAGAAGATACGAAGCAAAAACCTTTAAACCACTCCCTCATTTTACTTTACTTGTGAAACCCGGACAAGTATACAATACAATATACATACATACCAGCCAAAGGAAAAGCAAAGAGAAAGAGAAGATAGAACCGAGTCATCAGAGACATACAAAAATCAAAACCCAAAACAAGAATAATAATAAAACCCCAATCTGCTTGCCTACCCTACTTACAAGGACATGGGCAACGTAGGAAGCATACCCAGTTGTACATGGAAGTAGATATACAGCGGCTGAACTGAATTCCCCTTCTACCCCTCCCCTCCCCTCCCCTCCCTCCCTCCACATCACCCCATCTCCCTCTTACACTCCATCCCCACCCCCACCCCCATA
>QGMG01000238.1:0-40129 GCA_007825325.1 Lachnellula cervina | reverse complement strand
GCCGCTAGTTCTACATTACCAAGCCAACCTTCTAGCAGCCAATATATTGCATTGCCTTCCACTTTCTCCACTATCCAAACATTCGGATTTTCGACCGCATTGGTTTCCAGTGGGCAACAAAGTGCATCTGGATCAGTTTCAAACCAAGCTGCCGCTAGTTCAACAACGCCACAGGAGTCGAGCAGCCAACAAAGCGTCTTTTCATCAGTCCTGCAAACTGTTGCGTTTTCTTCCGAGGCGATTTCTAGTAGCCCACAAACTGCGTCTGGGTCGTTCTCGAATCAGTATGCAGCTAGTTCTACTATTGAGGGCTTAAGCACGCAGTCAGAAGAGCCTTCCCCCGGTATCAGCTCTGTGGTATCGTCTCAAGCTTTCAGTAGTCAACAAAGTGCGTCTGGGTCGTTCTCAAATCAGTATGCAGCTAGTTCTACCATTCAGGGCTTAAGCACGCAGTTAGAAGAACCTTCCACCGGTATCAGCTCCGCGGTAGCGTCTCAAGCTTTCAGCAGTCAACAAAGTACATTCTTATATGCTGCCAGAAGCTCTACGGTCGAATTCAGCCAGCTCAGTTCTACGGCAGTAACCTCTGGTTTCTCAGCAACCCCCAGCATATTTTCCTACTCGCTCAGCCAACAGAATACACTTTCTGGGGCTGCTTCTACACTTGAAGCAAGCAGTCAAACAAACTCTCAGGCATTCCCCTCCGAATCTTCAGTAGCATCTTCCATACTTGCATACTCGGTCAGCCAACTCAATATACTATCCAGCGCCGCGATCAGTTCTACCATAGAGCCTAGCACCCAGCCAAGTAATATACTCTCCAGCGCCGCGATCAGTTCTACCATAGAGCCCAGCACCCAGCCAAGTAATATACTCTCCGGCGCCACGATCAGCTCTACTATAGAGCCTAGCATTCAACCAAGTGTTTCCGCATCCTTCTTCGGCTCTGCGGCAAGTTCTGTCGTTCCCACGTCGCTTAATCAACAAAGTACATACATTACTGCTGCGCCGAGCTCTACAGTCCTGGTTGGATTTTCGAGTACTCAACAAAGTATATTAGAATCCGTATCTGAGACTGCTAGTTCTGCTATAACTTCTAGTTTGCTTAGCCAACAAAGTACATTTGCCACAGCTGTACAGATTTCGACCGCTCTTACCGGACTCCCGAGTGGCTCAGGAACCATACCAGAATCTTCCCTTGTATCGGAGACTGCTAGTTCTGCTATACCTTCTAATTTGCTTAGCCCGCAAAGTACATATGCTACAGCTGTGCAGAGTTCAACTGCTCTGACTGGACTCTCAAGTGGCTCAGGCGCCATATCAGAATCTACGCTTGCGTCCGAGACTGCTAGTTCTGCTATACCTTCTAATCTGATCAGCCCGCAAAGTATATATACCACAGCTGTACAGAGTTCCACCGCTCTGACTGGAATATCGAGTAGCTCAGGAACTATTACAGAATCTGCCCTTGGATCGGAGACTGCTACTGCTATTTCTGCCATAAATTCCAACACCATTGACCTACAGAGTATATATACCAGTACTATACAGACTTCAACATCCTTGGAACAACTTTCGAGCAGTCAACTTAGTGCGACAGAATCTAGTTCTGGTGCATTCAACTCAATCCCTTACACTCCATCTCCTACTCAAGCTTTCGAGGCCAGCTCTACCGTGTCTTCTCAATTCTCTTTCGGTTCTTCGACACAGCTAGGGCAAGCTTCCAGTAGCCAGCAGCTCGAAACCCCGCCAGGCTCTGTTGCTTCAAGCCCTGGAACACTCGCCACAGAATCTAGCAGTCTGTTGACTATAGCAAGCCCGAGTGGAACTTTCCAAGCTCTTAGCAGCCAACCATCTGAGTTTACAACAAGTGGCCTAAGTGGTCAGCCAACTGCCGGTGCATCTAGCAGTTTGGACGGTGTCCCTAGCAGTAATTTGTTTAGTGCATCGGGCTCAAGCAATGAACCAAGCGTTGCGGCAAGCACTACAAATGCTCAGGGTTCGAGCAGTATCGCAGAGACGACAGAAGTAGTATCGACAAACGCAGCCGCTACGAGCCCGCAGTCCACCTTACTACTTCCAAGTAACCTAGTTAGTACAGCATCGGGTACTCCAAGCCAAGGTATTGGATCTAGTGCCTTATCATCACTTGTGGTTTCAAGCAATGCAGCTCGAGTATCCGGCGTCCAGGAGACCGCTGTGACATCTCGCAATGCGGCAAGCACTATAAATGACTATAGTTCAAGCAGTATCGCAGGCACTGCAGAAGGAACAACGACAAATGAAGCCGCGACAAGCTCGCATTATACACTGCTAGCCTCAACTAACACTGTTAGTTCGGCATTGGGCACACCAAGCCAAGGTGTTAGATCCAGTGCTTCACCATCAGTTGTGGTTTCAAGCAATGCAGCTCGAACATTCAGCGTGCAGGAGACGGCTGCGAAGTCTAGCAATGCGGCCAGCACTGTGGCCGGGACTCAGAGTGTATTTGAATCAATAACTGCGTTGGTGTCCCCAGCTGGTAGTTTTAGTACACAAGGGACGACCGCAGCAGCTTCCACTACAGCCAACCAGTCTCAATCTATCAGCAAGCCTGCTCAATCCCAGACCTTGCAGACTTCTCAATCTTCACTTTCTAAGACCTCTTCAGAAGCACTTCCATCACAGTCAGCAATAAACAACTTCACAGAAATTGTATTCCAGGTGATTGACGGAGTCATTCCCTCAGATCCCTCTTCACGAATGAAGCGGGCTGATGAGAGATTTTTCCTTGGACCGAGCAGTCCGATCGTCTCGGGCACCTGCAGTCCAGCTGAAGCGTTTACGCTCTCGGACGGCCAGTTGAGCTCAGATGGTGAATTAATATCAACAAATACCGGTACTGCTTGGCAGCCGTTCGCACCAAGTCCAGTTTCAGGTGACATTACTACGGTGTTCAGTGTTCAAAACGGCCAATTGTTCTGGAATGATACTTTCTTCGAGGGAGGGTACGCCCTCTTTTGCGAAATGCCTGACGGCGAAATCAACGTCCTATTCCAAGGCTTGTTTGATGCATCGGATCCCACGTATCCCGTTGATTGCACCCAAGTGGAACTTGTCGTTTATCAAGGTAGATTGAAATACCCCGCTTTCTCTTAAAGTCTGCTCTTGAGTACCTAAGATTGGACTAACTTTGACTTCTTAGCCTCACAATGCCCCAATGTAACATCGTCTGCAATGCCCACAATAGAGGCCACGTCATTCATAGCGTCGCAGTCAATAAGCGGGGTATTTTCAGAGCAGGTATCAATAAGCTCGTCCTTCTCAGAAACGTTAACTCTCGGGTCAACACCGCCTTTATACTCTAAATCTACTGGTGTGGCAGAAACTTTACTGCAGACTTCTTACCTACCTTCTACCAGCTCCGAATCTCAATCAGGAGCCCCCCAGACTCCCTCATTCTTGGGATCCGTAACGGTATCTTCCGTAGTGTCTTCTTTGCCAAGAGCCTCGCAGACTTCCTCGTTCTTCGGATCCGTAACGATATCTTCCGTAGTGTCTTCTCTGCCAGAAGCCTCCCAGACTTCGTCGTTCTTCGGATCCGTAACAATATCTTCCGTGGTCTCTTCTCAACCGCAAGCAACATCACTAGGATCTGCAGGTGAGACAAATCCTTCGCAGTTGTCGGTGGTACCGACGACAACTTCACAGACCGTTGGTACATTGTCCCAAACCTCAGGCGAGATTGCCTCTTCTCTGCAATCCTCACCCGTCTCGTTGGTATCTTTAGCACAAACCGTGTCTTCGCAGCAGTTTTCAACTGGGCCTTCTCAGACCCCCAGTATTCTAGTGCAAACTCCAAGCGAATTCTTTTCGCAGCCAATATCACCTGTTTCAACTGGATTGCCAGTACTCACAGAGAGTGCGTCTTCGCAGCAAGTATCCATGCTTTCTTCGGGGGCTTCACTATCACTCGTAGTCTCGTCCGCACCCGTCGTAGAGAGCAGTTCGCTGGGAACATTCAGTCCGTCGGAAATATCTCAGACAACAGTGATAAGTTCGTCGAATATTATACAACCTAGGGGTCTCACATCATTGGGAATCTCACAGAGTCTAGAGACTTCTTTGGCACCGGCAGTTTCATCAATCACTCTTGCAGAATCAGGCACTTCCACCATTTTGCTACCAGCTCCAACGGTATCAGAGAGTATAGAGTCTACATCACTTGGAGCAAGTTCATCCTTATCACTAGCAGGAAATTCAGGTACCTACTTTGCTTCGCTATCAACGCCCACAATAGTGCCAACGGCGTCGGAGTCCTCGCTGGCCCAGGAAACAGCCTCTTCAGGCTTCTCTCAAGTATCTGGAACAGGTATATTGATATCCTCTCAGCCAATAGTGGAAAGTCCTTCACTTTCAGTGGAATTAAGTCCAAGCTCAGGCATACCTACATTGTCGGAGACTGTACCACAGGCAACCGTTTCTGAAACTTTACAATTCACGGGCTTGACCTCAAGTCTATCACAGACTGCACTAGGATCATCCTACTCGGCGTCTTCGCAGTCTCAAGGAGAATCTTCATCCGGCTTGTTCCAACCCTCTGGTATAAGCTTTTCAGCGCCATCGATTGAAGCGACTATCTCAAGTGCTGTGCCATCTGTCGAAACCTCATCTGTCTTGCTCCACTCTTCTGGTATAAGCTCATCAGTGCCGTCGATCGAAGTAACCATCTCAAGCGTTATGCCAACAGTCGAAAACCCATCCTTGATTACAGGTATATCAACAGAGCCCACGCCGCAGTCGACGTCCTCGTACACTTCGCTATTCCAAGCGGTTACCTCATCAAGCTTCTCACCGTCCATACCAGAGACACCAACCTCAAGCCTTTCAGGAATTCAGCAAATTACCACGTCAGTCTTCTCACAGTCCGCACCGGAGATAATTTCCCTTGGGGCTTCTCAATCGCTGATTGTAACTCCATCGGGTATCTCCAGCCTAGAAACAGGGACAACATTCGGGACCGAGCGTATAACCTCTCAATCCAATGGCCCGACCTCGGGTTACTCCTCCAACACTGAGTTCATTACTTCTCCATCTACAGCATCGGCTTCACTTACGGTGGAAGGGGTTTCAAGCTCAGGGCTAGGAACGACAGTAGAAACCCCACTCGGGCCATCTACAAGCCCACCAGTGCCAATCTCGTCCAATTTCTTCGGGACGCCATCAACAGCAACATCCCAGTCACTGTCGGAAACCTTCGTCTTGTCTACAAGCCTAGAACAAGCGAGCGCTTCTGGAACTCTGTTACAAGTCTCATCCTTGGGAACTGTTCAGCCTACGATACAGAGTAATTCTCTCTCTGCCATCAATTCTACATTAACTGCTCAATTGCCTTCAACTGCCTTTGCGGCCAGTTCCAGCTTCCCTACAAGCCCAGGAGCAGCGAGTAGCTCTGAGATTCCGTCGGTTGTATCGTCTGGAGCGGCTAGTTCCAGTTTCCACACAAGCCTAGGAGCAGCGAGTAGCTCTGAGCTTCCCTCGATTTCATCGTCTGGAGCGGCCCAATCAATAAGCCAAAGCAGCTCCGTTGCTGCCAGTCTCTCTACGTCTATAGTAGAGCTGTCCTCGACTGCATTTGCGAACAGTTCTGGCTTGCCCACAAGTCTAGGAGCAGCAAGTAGCTTTGAGATTCCCTCAATTTCATCATCTGGAGCCGCCCAATCAACAAGCCAAAACAGCTCCATTGCTGTCAGTCTATCTACATCCATAGTAGAACTGTCTTCGACTGCCTTTGCGGCGACCTCAGGCCTGCCCACAAGCTCCGGAGAAGCAAGCACCTCTCAACTCCCATCCCAGGTTTCATCACTAGAGTCTGCGCAACCGACAAGCCAAAACAGCTCCCTCATACCCAGCACCTCGATTCTCACAACAGAGTCCCCAACGTTTATTGCGACGAGCACCGGGGCAGCGAGCACATCCCAGATTCTCTCTAGCGCCCAGACCACTGCCATCTCAAGCCCCGCACTGTCAACCTCGCCCTCAATCCCCGCCTCAACGACAACCAGCCAGCTAAGCAGCAGCACATGCGCATCCATGTCCCTGCCATCAAACTACTTCACAACGTCGAAGACGGGCATGATGTGCGTGTTCCAGACGTATACTTACATTGATGGGATGCCTACTTTTGCGCCTATGTAGAGTCTGCAGGTGAGAGGTGTGGAGAGCAAGGAAATATGGAAAGGAAGGGAAAGAAAAAGTGAATGGATGAGTAAATGTGTGTGTAAGAGTAGAAAGTAGAGTGTTTCGGAAAGAGGGGAGGGAATGAATGGATGATGGATGTTGTAATGAGTAGAGTCCTATGTAGATGCATAGATTAGTTCTTAAAAAGTTTTGTTTTCTCCTATCTAGTTCTTCTCGCGGTGTTTATTTGCTCCGCGTGTAAGTGGTAGAGTGGCATGTTTAGCCTTCTACGATAATAGATTAACATTTGCTTCGAATCCCCTGGAAAGACGGGCGGTAATAGATGTTTCATTCATAAGGAGTAAGGAGTAGATAGTCGCAGACGTTGTTATTTTCGATACACGGTTGTGTGTCAGCGCCCTTGAAGGACCGTATAAATTAGGATAGTGCCCCTGGGGCTCTAAGCAGCACTAGATTATAATAATGTGCCAGGCCGCGTGGGACATTAAAAGTTAACCATATTAAATGCCGCCTTTATCTATCCGGTATAAGAAGGAGGCTGTAAAGAAGAAACATATATTTTAAATGTCTCATCGAACTTCAAAACGCTGCTTTCCTCTTCCGGCTATCTGCTCTAACGTAAAAGCTTCCCCAGTCATTACCCCGTGAATATAACATCGGTTATTTACTAATTCCATATTGTTTCAAATTTTAATTACTCGATCCATATTGTTTAATGCTTTTATTACTCGATCCATACTGTTTCCGGTTCTCTTACTAAAACATTATAAAATCACTATAGATATGCTTCTAAGCAGCATAGCATATTACCTACCCTTTATAGTTATTTAACAATGTAGATCTGCTACAAGACAAATCTCTAGGGCAGCAGCAGCACAAACCACAAAAAGAGAAGGCTGCTAGAGGAAATTTATAACTGCAAATACCCTTATGCTACGGACGCTACCGCGGACCCCTCCCCCACTACGAATGCCCTCATATCCAACGCTAATACGAGACTTGGAATGGAGGCATAGGGGAATCGTGGGTGAATCGACGGGCTAAGCCTGTTTGGGACGGCTGAAACGCATATTTGGCTATGCTTTTGCGCTAGATTCTAAGCACCTGTTGCAATAGTGTCTTATTAGTTTCTTATCTGTTTTCGCGATCGTTATGCCTCATTGTGCTGACTAAGCCACGCTAAGTCACATGACTACGGCGTCTCTTATCCATCCCCCAAATAGGGCATTAGCGTATGCTTAGTCAGCAAAGGGGAATAAGCTCTTCGCGCAGCCACTAGCATTTAGATAACAAGACAACAAGCAACTAGAACTAGATTAATTTATACTACGCGTATAGAAGTAATTATATCCCTGTAATACCTATAGTGACCTCTATGCCTGAAACCTTTAGGTTTTAGGTTTTAGGATCACGAATGAAAAATGCTGGGTGGAAAAATTATGACCGTTCAAAAAAACGTGACCTCTGCGATCTGATTGGATCTAAATTATCATGTGATTTCCCGTCGACCTCTGATTGGCTAGAGCGTTTTGCGCCTATTAGCCTAAGGCCGCCACTTCCTCTATACGCTCTGTTTTGCGCTCTGCAGTTATGCGAAGTGCAACAAAGCTTGGCGCTGGCCTAATCGGGAAGTCCCGTGACTGCTAGGAAAGGAATAGGTATAGGTACAGGGGGGGGGGTCTGGGGGGGAACGCCCCCAGTCGTAAAGGCAAAGTACTCCGTATCCGTATAGGGTTTCAGGTTAGGTAGGTGCTTGCACCTCCTACGTTTAGGTGAAGTAATCATATTTTTGTAAGGTAAAATTGTCGGGACAAATGCGTGTGTTAGTCATGTGACTTAGCGTATGCTAACTAAGCAGCCATTGCAACGATGCATAACATCATCACCCTCGCCCTCTATGTAGGAATAGTATCACGAACATATAAACCACAGAATAGCAGTCTATACATAGCAAACTAGAGCTATGCACTAGATATATAACTATCACCCCTACCTGTGATACCAACAAAAATACTATAAAAGCAAAATAGTATAGATCGATAGAAACAGTATGGATCGAGTAATTAAAATTATTAGGAAACAGTATGGATCGAGTAATAAAAGCATTAAACAATATGGATCAAGTAATTAAAATTTGAAACAATATGGATTTAGTAAATAACCGATATAACATTCTCCTATGAGCCTATAGTAGCGTTCATCGGCGTGAACCATTTGCCGAAGAACAACGGGCACACTACAGCCATATAGTATGCATATTCTAGGTAGTATAAATACGATGATAAGACTGTGGATATGGTTGAGATACTCACAGGTCTCCAACCTGAGTAGCTGCTGGAGCTAACCCTAGTAGCTGAGACCAGCCTTCTAATTTTGGAGGGCAAGTCTTAATCATCCTTCTATTCCATACGACAGATTGCACCCGTAGCAGATAGTCCTTCACCACGCGTGAAAAGTCGCCATTAATCAATCTGTCGATATTCAGGACATCACCCGTGTCGAACTTTCCTGATTGCTGAAACGCATACCAACATAGCCGCTCGTAGTATGACGGTGCTCTATTTTCGTTGGAATCGCGATTTGCAATAAGTGTCTTCCAAAAGGGTTCTGGCGGTGGTGACGAGGTGTCCTCCCACCCTGCAAATTTTGTCCACTGCAGTGGTATACAACTTTTGAAGGCTGGTGATTGCACTTCTTGAACAGACTCTAGAATGAACCCATCCACAGATAAGCTCTTAACATCCCCCCCTTCTCCAAACACCCACGACAGGTCTTTTACCCCGTAGCCTGCGCTATATTGTCTTTTGCCGGGACCACGTAACCCTACTAACGAATCGGCGTTGATACGATGGTATTCGTTATTGGGACCCATTTCAAAAGCCCCATCAGATAGACTTCCGATCCATGATGGTAGGCCGCTGAACTCCTTTGGCACCCAATGTTGGCAAATAATATCTATACATCCAGATTTCATTATTGTATAGTGGATAAAATCTTGGCAAACCTTTTGAAAAGTCCAGGAATAGTTGACGGGGAAAACTTGCGTAGAGTGTTTCTTCGAAACTTTTGCCAGAGGTAGAACCGCATATATAATATCATGTGGCATTGATGCTTTGAATGCTATCAATTTGAGTACAAGGCTTTCCACGCTTTGGAGTCGACTCAATATAATTCCATCATCCGACTTTTCGAACATCTCCCCAGCGACCTTAGCAAGACGAGCGGCACCCGAGCTAGGGATATTAGCCCAAGGACGCGCCTTATTAACAGGAAGAATATCCCCATGCGCCTCAGACAGTGTAGAAACGTGGGCTTTCACGAGCTCTACGAAAAGGTTAAACTCAGGCCACGAAACCTCGTGGCTTCCGCAATGCATTGCCGCTTGTTTTGCAAGAGCGATCTCCTGGACTATCCACCGGCGGCCGAACCAAGGCCTCATTAATAAAGCTGATAGAGCGCTCCATTCCCCGGTGTGTCTGTCGTCGAACAAGAGCTCGGAGTCATCAATATGTTCTTGAACGAATTGGATGAAGTTCATCGCCAACGCACTATCATTTTCTTCCTCTCCGAGCCACACGCGCACCGACTGCGCTTCTTGGTATATCTCAGTCATCATCTGAATCTGGGAGCTCTTTTCTTCAAGATTCTCTTGATCGATACAAATTGTATCAATCCAAAGCAATCTGGATGCGTTTGGTCTGCGCAAGCGCCTCAAGGCCGATTCAAGAGTTGGTTTGACAGCGAACAAGAAGAGAACCCCGTTGTCTTGAACTTTGATAGTCGATCTGGGCTTCTCCTCGCCCCAATGCCACGACAGCGCCTCATACGGGCGGTCTCCTAAGATGGGTCTTTCGGAAATTGAACAAACAAGCTCCGTGCTATGCGAACCAGGAAATAGTTCAATGGTGCGGATCCAAGATCCTTTCGGTAGAGCTGTATAACGGTACGGCTCTATGACGCGCAAAGAACGTTCTGCTGTGTCCTCAACCACCATGCGGTTTTGATTGCCTTTGAAATTAATTGTAACATGTTCTCCAAGTGAGCCAAGCACTGTGCCCACGTTGTCCTCGGCATCAGGGGGAACCACTGATATGTAGATGGGTTCTTTAGGTGTAAATACGAAATCGAACCCAGGTTTGAGCTCAACTGCTGCGACAGGTCTTATCTCATCACTACACTTCCGGGCCAGTCCAACAACGTATTTGCTGGGAAAAGGAATTCCCTTGTTGGTCGCGATCGTGAATGTTCCGGTTTTAGCGTTGCTGCTTACTTTCTCAAGCTGCAAGTCTTCTCCATTTTCGGTAACGAGCAACACTGTGCCATCGTTCTTGAAGGAACCAATTTTTACAAGCTCAAAAGTAGCCTTGGGAATCTTGGCTCCTTCGTTGAAGCTGGAACCTGTATAACTTCCAGCGAAAGCATAGAAGTCAGGTGTATATGTAAAGGCTTCCTCGCTGTTGTTGCAAAGCGGATTCGTTTTGAACCACAAGATCTGGACAACGCCCCCTCCCGTGACATCTGGAAGTTCAGAAGAGACGATATATGACCGGGGGTTCTGTGTGTCGACCGTTTTGTTTCGGATGGCGACTTCGAACATGACTGGATTCGACATGAATGAATATGGGTTGTTTGATGAGACAATAGAGGATATATTTGCACCTAGTTGAGGCAATCTGGCGGAACGGCTGAACCAAAAACCAGCAATTTAATCAAAGAGGCTCTCAGGGAATTGAGTACCGGAAAAGGGGGCGGTGGTCCGGCGGAGGTGTGGCAGTATGTGGTGTAGACCGGGCAGAAATTTAATTTCCTGGCTTCAATAACCACTATAACTGGATACTAGATTAGGCTCCAATTTTGCTTTGCTACCCGAGAATCCAAGACGAGAAATATGGTTTGGCCCGCAATTTTCTTTCCTCTCGAGGCTCTCCCTCTCCCTCTTCTTCACGCATCAGTTCCCTAGTCCTAACGCGGAGGGCAGGCATTGCTGGTATCTCCACCTTCCAGATAGGGTCTTGTGAGAGGATAGGTGCATAGACGAGGTACAGCAGGGTGCCATAAGTATTCGACCATGACCTTAGAAAAAGACAAAAACTGGAATAGTTCAAGGTATAGAATCTACGGTTATTTACCAAAACCCGACATTTTGAGCGAAACCAGATACTTGGAGGCAATTTAACAGCTATACCCACCAGAAAGAACTCAATTAATCGCGATCTGCATGCTATAGTACTATACATAAACTGTATGTGTCATCAAACTAACTTTACTAGATTAGAACTAATGTATACTACTTTCTTCTATAACTATAATGTCAAATGAGTTACAAAAGCTAGGTAATCTGCTCTACTCCATAGAGGGGTCTCTAGGGCGCTTTTATGATGACTCTAGTAGACAACCATTCAAGTATATAGATTAAGCAATTCGAATTTCAAAAAATTTAGATCTAGAAATTATAAAAAGTAAATAGGAGAAAAGGTTATAGATCTAAAAACAGCAATAAAAACAAGTCCTAATTAGGTCTAATACCCTTAGCAAAAGTCGATATAGTATTAGTCCTTTAACTCTCTACTATACAGACACAAGTGTTTACTATCAAATTACAAAGTAAGTTGTGATAGAGTGGATGCTTGTGTCACGCATATGTAATTACTCACCCATCCATCTAGGTGTAAGCCCTTTTTGACTTAATATTTCTCCAATTGCTGGCCACCCCAGGACTCCCATTCATTAAACCGCCTCACTTTTGTGATACTAACATGCGGGGAAGAAATCCCTCATCACATAGATTCAGCTCCCCTTTCTCCACGGAGTAAGCTCGAAGAGGGTTCTGATCACAGTCTCATCTAAGCGGGCTGCAGCTTCTAAGTACCAATGCAACCCAAAGGCTTGGCGCGTCGACGTCTTCTGCTCTTTACACCAACTGGGCCGGCTTAATGCAACCCATTTCCTGCGGGATTACTATAAGCACTAGCCCTTTTAATTTTCTATACTTCATTGCAGCTGAGTAAAGTTACATACATGCATAATGAAAACGCCCGGAGCACACACTTCGCATCACAGGTACTGTACAGAGTAGAGATTCTCTCCAGCCCCTGATTCTCTCAGAATTAAGCCTCCTATCATGTAATGTAAAAAGCACACCATTTTAAGATCAAAAGCTTTCCTATATGAGTATTGCCGTATCAACTTAGTTGGTCAGAGTTTTCTTAAGCCGCTTCATATTCCATATCTGCCCGCTCACACCTTAAAAGACTTCCTGTTGTGTTCCTCATTATCCTTCAGAAATAACCTCAATCTCTCAAGCATCTGCGACTTTACAATACTTTGATAACCGACATCAATCAAAATGACAGACTACAAGATTACTATTAAGAACGAATCCGGTGATACCAACCACCCTAGGGTGTACTTTGTATTTTCCCAACTCCCCATAGTTTCTGGAGGCGGCGTTGTTGCGGCATCTCAGCTCCAGTGGGCTAAAACCAAGCCTCTCAGCAATACTGCTCAATCTGTGTTCAAGTACACTTCAGAGACATTCGGGTTTGTGGGCTCTTGTAGCGCCAGCACCAGCGTTAACATGACGCCCGGAGTCGAAATCACCATCGATACCTCTCTTCCTGTCTCTGTAGGAACTTTCAGGAGCGATGGCACCGTGCTCTACGTCAAGGAAACCAACGACAACATAAGCATCACGGACATCGGGAAGAACAACTCTAGCAACGGAACCTTCACTATCTCTAGCGATTCCCAGATTCCCAGCCCAAGCAAATACGTCGTTGGAGTTGCACGCAAGTCTGATCAGACCGGAATCGCTCCCATCGCCGCCGTCCAATGCAAGCCTGGTGCGGACTATATCTTTACTCCACAGCAAGGCGTCTTCGTCGCTCGTGGAGACCAGCAGGACGGCGTGGTTATCAACGCTACGACCGACTTTGGAAGAGTTGACTTCAAAGGCAACGCCCGAGAGGCCACTGTTTCCGAGGACAACAATGGCAAATTCAACGTCCAGTACAAGTAAAGAAGGTGGGTTTGACTCATGTTTCCAAGTTAAAAACACTCAAAGCCAGCACTAACGATTAAGAAGCAGATTCGATGCGGTGGAGCCTGGCTTCCGAACCCGAATCACAATAAGACTAGGAATAACGGCAATGAAATTCTTCTTCTGATATATTATATGAACTTTATTCGTGAGACTTTGTGACTGAATATCTGACGAGCTTATTGATTTGATTCTATGCCATGCCTTCAGGCTTCATTTCGAGTTTGTGCTTTTAGTAACCTTTTGTCCTCACCATGCCTCCTATGACCCCCCCACTCGATTTTGACCACAAAGCTAGTGAAGAGATACCTACAAAACATAAAGAAGCGATACATCAGCTTCGTGGCGTTGCAAAGCTCCCAATTGAGGCCTTAAAGCCAGCTATAAGCTTGGCAAATCGACAATTAGTCGCGTTTGAGGCTATTATCAATGCACTGATTGCCAGAAACTATTCTTTAGGGTAGCACAAGTTTTTGGGCGACTTATATAGGCAATTGCACACGTATTTTGGCATCTGGAGTGGCTAAAGGTCGTATGGTCGGATGAGGTTACATTTCTTGTCGGAAGTATACGCAAGGAGAAAGTAGTATAGAAAAAAGGGGAGAGATTCCACCCAACTTGTATATAACACCAGCTCCAAAGGCCATACAACACACGTGAATGCTGGAGGGGGGCAAACTGACTTACCTACTGGAGTTATTAAGCAGGAGCAATTGGTTTATGTGCTTTTGGAGCTCCATGGGCGGTCTACGCCTTATTAGGTGCTAGTTGAAGACAAAATCGCGATGCCAGTGAAGCCTGAACGCAGGCTTAAAATTATTAGGCCCGTAGGGTATTTGACATCAACTGAAATAGGAATACGATTCACCATTCGTGAAAGTCCGCTTTCATCACTAAATCTTCTGCTGGGCAAGTTGGAGACTCAAGAACTTCTCAGATTTATAGATACCACACAACAAATCGAGCAACGATTTTCATATTCAGTAAATTCGTAACAAGTACCTTGCCGTCATCAATCTCTTAACTTTCAGATCTGTTCTGCGCATAGCGGGTCAACATTTTGACGATGCGTTTTCTCCACGCCAGGTCGATAGGCGTATTCCCGTCCTTATCCTCCAACTCAGGATCCTCCTCGTTATCAATGAGGATCTGCACAGTATCCACTTTGCCGTTACTAGCAGCGAGGTGGAGCGGTGTTTGACCGCGGTTGTCTTGTAAGTCATGGTCTGTGTCCTTCATGTTGGCTAGCATGTACACAATGTTGGCACCGGAATACTTGGCCGCGAAATGGAGAGGGGTTTGACCGTCGCGGTCCTTGACATTGGCGTCGGCGTTATTATGCGCGAGGACTGAGGCCACCTCCTCACCGTCGTATTTGGCTGCGTAGTGCAGAGGGGTATGTCTGTCACGGTCTTTGACGTTAATATCTGCGTTACCCCCGATCAAGGCCCGTGCTAACTTTGCTTTGTTGGCTTTGGCGGCGCAATGCAGTGGGGTTTGGGACTGCGCGTCTTTGACATCGGCATCTGCGTTGCCTCCGAGAAGAACTTGCACAATCCTATGCATATCCTCTTGAACAGCGTAGTGAAGTGCAGTCTGTCCTTGTTGGTCTTTTCTGTCAAGGTCCGCACCTCCGTTGATTAATGCATATAGAGTCTCCGTTTTCTTGTTTTTAACAGCGTAGTGTAGCGGCGTCTGGCCTTTGCGATCTTTGATGTCCATTTCGGGCATCTTGCTGATTAGCATGTTGGTCACAGACTTGTGGCCGTTGAACGCAGCATCGTGCAACGCAGTTTCACCATTGGGACCCTTTTTACACGGGTCAGCGCCGTTGTCCAGCAATGCTTGAACGACGTTGGTTGATCCTGCACGGGCAGCCCAAATCAAAGCTGGCCGTCTCTCTCTCGATGCATTCACGTCTGCACCGTCTTTGGCCAGCCGTTCAATTGCCATAGAGTTCCCTCGATCGATAGCTGCAAAAAGGTCACCGGAAGCTGGCACTCTCGTGTGGCAAGGGACATTCTCGGAACGACGAGCTGGCTCGTTAGGAGCTTCTTCTTGTCGAATAGGGAATTGGCGTCCAGAGATGTTGTTGGGGCCATGTTGAGCCGGCACGCCGTTTCCATGAATAAATTTACCGAAATCATTTTCAGCTACCGACCTTTCGAATCCATTAACACGGCCGCCAAACTCAATTTGAGCTGCGTCCTGGTCAGGACTGACAACAGTGCCCTTGGAGAGTCTGATTTGACTTCTCCCGGGTTCCGCAAGGCGTGAAATGCGGACAATCTTCTGAGGAGTGACGGTGTAATCAACGGAAGCCTTACATCCAACTGCAGCGATCGGGATCACTTTGTCATTGACCTTCCACGCCAGTCCGACCACGTAAGGGTTATCCTTCTCGAACTTTGTTTCACAGCTGATAATGAAGGAGCCATCGGGGCCATCCGCGGCAAGCTCTTTGAAAGAGATAACTTGTTTCGCTGATATCGTCACAAGCAGGTGGCTGCCATTATTTTTAGTTCCAAGTTTCACAGCCTTGGAATCCCTGAGCTCAATGTTGTCGCCAGGCTGCAAGTCCGTGCTGGACTCTTTGCCTTTGCACTTGCCCAGGAAGGCAAAGACTTCAGAGGTGAACTCGAAGGAAGATTCTTGCTCGTTAAGAAGGGAATCGGTCACGAAACAAGCAAGTTGGTGGGCTTTTCCGCGTCCGCCCCTCTCGACTGTTGGAGCGTCGAAATATGCATAGTATCTTCTTTCGTCCGTTGTATTACCGCTTTCATTGCGGATAGTCAACTTATAAGTGGATGGGGAATTCATGGTAAGCAGTTGATGATGGGCTCCGATGATGGGTATTATAGATGTGTCTAAATTCACGGGAGGCGTTTGGGGTAAAGGTAGGCGGGAAGAAAATTAACGCAGGGCTGGCATACTCTAGGAACGCCTGCCTCCGGAGAGCTCTCCTACGTAAGAGAGCTAGAGCTAGAAACGTCTTCGGTGGGGGGGGGCTGGGTGGGGCTCAGAGGAGAGGCTAAAAACGGTCTCCAGGAGACCTGTAGTCAGATGCTCTAGTCAGATGATGAGCACACAGTTGGCGATTAATGACCATTTAATGTTACTAGCCTACTATAACAAGTAATATCGTGAAGTACAGGCAGGTATAGGCAAGTGTGGTAAAAGTGTTATTTAGGGGCAGAGACAACCTGAATATGAGAAAAGCAAGGCAATATACAGCGGCAGAATAACCGCGTATCGTAGAAAGTACTACCTACCGTATAAATTGGGATAGTGCGCCTGGGGCTCTAAGCAGCACTGGAAATAATGTGCCAGGCCGCGTGGGACATTAAAAGTCAACTATGCCGCCTTTGTCCATCCGGCATAAGAAGCTTTACACTGTAGGGTGATATAAGTCCTGGGCTTACAATACTAACGCTATACAGGTAATAGGGTATGTGGGGCTAGGTATAGGTAGTGCGGGGTGGAGCACTATCCCAATTTATACGGTACTTAGGTAAAAATAATAAATGGACAGCCTAATACAGTAAGGCATAATTAATTATATATCCACAATAATATTCTAAATCGACTACCGTATGAGTTCATATAGTACCTCAGGGCTACTCACTTACCCAAGGGCCGGGGGTAGCCTTTAGCTAGGACTCAGGCATATAACTAAGTATAGGCTTATATCCTAACTAATACGGTAGGGAAATGAAGGGGAACTTTTATCTTTATATATTATACGATTATAATACTATAATAAATTGTATTTTTCCGAAGTTATTATGAGGCGCTAAATAGGACTTCAGCCAAGAAGATTTTCATTTATTGTACCTTCAACATACATGTTGATTCCAAAGCTCTGACTACATAAGCGACCAATAATACTCCTTCTCCATTCATCCATCTCTGCTCCTCTGCATGAACCATTGAAGTGAGATGAAAACATGTATCTAGCGTCATACTAGTTCCATTTTGTCATAGCTCTCCATTATGTGTCATCCTAGTCGTTGTCCTCCGAGTCACTCGTTCTGAAGTAAATGTTGCCCCACCGATCGATCATTCCTACTCTTTTGAATGCTCTGAAGGCAAGCGAGAGACAGGTAAGTAACCAAACATTCCATATTTGAGGTAGATAGAGACGATGGAAGGGCCAAAGGAAAGACCTACTCTTTGCTCAGCCTCAACTCAACTCCCCCATATGACAACTTGAGGGCATATCCCAAATGTCCATTTCTGTACCCATCCATAGAGAAACGAGACTGGGTCTTCTTCGGGATATTTGAGCGGCGATCGCGCATCGTACTACTTTAGACTATGAGGTCGATGGAATTTATTCTCGAGCGTTAAGCTGTTGAGATGATTCGAAGATAAAGAAGTTCTGAGGTAAGATACAAAATATACTCAAGGAGGCTGGAGATTTGGGTAATCAGAAAATGGAGGATAGTATCTTATTCATTTATTCGAAGGAGATGGGAAAGTTGGCGATTTCGGAATATGAGGGTGGAGAGGAGGCCCATGGTGTTCTGGGGAATTACTACACCAGCTACGTGAAAAAAAAACAATTAACATGGATATATTTAACCTGTCCAATGAAAATTGAAATGGAATTCTGCCGCTTACAAGCGGTCATCCGCACATACGTGTCAGCTTACAGTCGCGGTATCACATCAGTTTTCCTATTGCCTCGATGGGATGAACAGTAGTGGTAGTGTTCCATCGCCGATCTAATATGCAAAGAATCGGAGCACATCCCGTTGAATAATGATTTCGCGCTCTATTGAGGGCCGAACTGTGACGAAAAATAGAGAGCCTGCATAGTGATGTTATCCTCTTCTCCACGCCAGCCACTGGTCTCGGCTCTTTCCCTTTGTAATAATATTTATACCCGTTCGTAAGCGCAGGCAGCAGTGTAACTTCAAATGGGGAAACTCACGAGCCTTGTATCGGAGCTGAAGAAACAACCTTAATGAAGCTCAATCTACGGAGTAGGCTTCTTTCGATTACAGGATGGTTGTTAGGTGGCTTCAGGGATTAGGAAACTAATACTTACTACATATCCAAAGGGGGTTAGTGCGGGGGCAAGAGATAAAAACCACTCTATCTTGTATTCTCATTTATATAAATCTATTGATTGAATTTTCAGGAAGTATCCGTGCTTCAGTTTCAAACGCTAGGCAAAATGGCCCTTCAAATCCCCAAGCCAGTCCAGCCGTAAGGATACCTCATCCTGCTATTAATTCCCATGATTACATAGAGTTAATCCGTATTTCCTAGATTCCGCCTGGGAAGCGTGGCGCCGGATTTCGAGGCCGACACAACACAGGTACTCCAACTCTGCGTTCCCTTAATATGTCTCCGTTCGTTCAAAAACGGGGTTTGACAAAATAACTATCTCCAGGGCAGAATTAAGCTCTACGATCACGTAGGGGTGAGATGTCCATCCTTCTAATTCTGGAAATAGTCTAATAGATGCTAACAGTCTGATGAATATAGGATAGCTGGGCGATCCTCTTTTGCTATCCTGATGGTATATCTCTCCTCTATCACTCCTACCTTTATAGACCCCGAAATGTGAAAGATGAAAGGCTCATTCTCAACTCCTACCTTCAATCCCAGACTTCACACCAGTCGCAACCACAGAACTCATCATGTTCGCTCAACTCCAAGAAGCCTTTGCTCAGCGAGATGTGAAGCTCCTCGCCCTATCCACTAACAACGAGCCCAACGGAAAAGGGGAGTACGTCCCACACGAAGAATGGGTCAAAGACGTCGACAAAATAAGTGATACGCCTCTTAAATTCCCAATCATCAATGACCAGGATGGTACTCTGTCGCGCTTGTACAATGTGTAAGTGTAACCTCTTCCTCGCGAACTCCTCTCTCACCCACGCCTTACCTATGTCGCGGGACTTTTGTATCTATCTTATGTTGATATCGAATTGCATGGTGCAGAATTGATGAAAAAGACGTGAACAACCTCAATGCCGATAACGATATCACTGAGGGACTTGGGTTCAAATCCCGCAACATCTTCATCATTGGACCAAAGTTCAAGGAGAAACATCACTTCCGGCTTATTTTCAACTACCCCGCTGCCGTGGGGTTCAATACTGCTGAGGTGCTGAGAAGTGTGGACTGTCTTCAGACTGCTGATCTAGCTGGGTTTGTTACCCTTTCTGACCATCAATCTACTCTACACTAACCCCACCCCCCTTAACTCTATTTCCAGCACGAGTGTTATGAATATTTAGCTCCAACTTCTAATCCTGGTCGATCTTTAGTATTCGCACGCCTGCAAACTGGATTCCGGGAAATGACGTGATCATTCCACCCAAAGTCAGCGATGAAGAGGCTACAGTATGTTCTATTCCTTAACCTCTAACCTCGAGGCCCATCTACTCAATAAATCAGGCCTCGTATGTTCGATTTCTTCCAAGCTAACTTAAATCCCAACCAGGCAAAATTCTCTGACTTCGAATCATTGACATCATATCTCCGCTTCACATCTCTTTCCGTCAAGGATACAAGCATTGAGAAGATTGAGGAGGTGTCGAAGGAAGAAGCAATTATATTTCAGAAGGTGAACGGCTAAGTCGGGCCTATACTCTCGAGCAGATATAACCGCTGTAGATGGAATGTTATATCAATGTTGGGGCTTTGGATACAGTGAAGAAATGAAAGCTCTGTTTATATCTCTCCCTACTCGCTTAGCTCCCGTCCTAAGTGAGCTACCCCTTAACGCCCGCATAAGCACGCGGTAGTACTATATACAGCTGTAAATTTAATATTCCCCTAGCACCACAAAATGCCTCAACACTAGCTGAAGCTAAGAGGCCTGCTCTGCAGAGCGCTAGGATACGCGTACAGCAGATGATTTAAGGACGGTCTTCGCCACGCACGTGACCATCTTCTCTTCCCACGAATCAACATTGACTTTAGATCTCGTTCATACATTTCAACGCAGCGCGCTTTAACTATAACGTATAAGAAGCCCTGAGGGCTGTTTTGTAGACGTTGTTGGCTTCTAGTTCCTGTTTAAGATGCTGGCATTTAAAGGGGTAATTACAGGGGCTCGCTTATTGACAAGCCGGGACTTTCAGCGCTAAAGCAAAATTCCTGCATGTTCATCTAGTCCATGAGCTTGGTGCTAGCAAGTCGTTGCCTGAGTCTGTGGTGCAAAACACTATGACGTCCTTGAGTGAGGCTTGGATATTGACAGCCTGGGCAATCAAAGGTGACGTTATGCAGCGCTATTGTCTGACCGGGCAAGATTGACTTGAAAATGGCCAAGGAAACAAGGTGAGCAGCCACAACAGTCTGGAAATCAATCTCTGAAAGACCCAGAGTTCCAATATCGTAAGATACAGCGCATTCTTTAAGGATATCAAAGACATCCAAAGGCCTGGGAACAAGGGCAAAATACCGACGTCTATTCGAATCAACGCCCGAAGCGAGAAATTGGTGCCCGACTTTGGGTTTTAGAGCAGAAAGTACTGTGGAGGTCGTCCGCAGCTTCATCACCTCTGGCTCCGCATTTTCGTAATTTCGTGTCTGGAAAGCTCTGTGATACTTCAGCGATTGGTGGTCTGATGTAACTCCACAAATGATGTTCCATTCCAACATCAGACCTCATGTAAGATGGGACGTTGAATGACATCGTACCGATTGTTAGCAGCGGTATTATAGTAATTCCTACTTTTGAGCACTTTCTCTTCCCTATGTTGCTTCTTTTATTTTCTCTCTTCTTTACCTTATTTTATATGTCCATTCAGTATGTCTAAAGCCTCGAATTCTAATAATAGAAGTTATTCGAGTAATCTAAGTGATTACTCTTTAGAGCCTAGTAGAAGTGATCCTAGTGATACTTAGGTATGTTACAGATATGAGGCAATGGGGGGGAGACTTTTAACTCCTATAAAAGGGAGGAATAGTGGAGCTTGACTCCTAGTTAACTGCTGCTTAAATATGATTCTCAATTAGTTGGGCGCTAGTATAAAACTACTAGTTAAAACCATAGTTCAACTAATAACCGTGGTTCTCCTATGCTCTTATTGGTTCAGTTCAAGTTCAGACGAAAAGTTAGCAGTTAACCAACCATTAAATGCCTTGGTGGTGCTACGTAATTTTGAGGGGCACAGTAATTTACGTGCACTGATGTAATAAACTTACCTAGGTATTTGCGTTATTATTACAACTACTGCAATAAACTGGGCAAGCATTATATATAAAACCAGATCCCAACTATTGAGACCATTGTGTGCAGATTATTTCCTGATTGGCGGTGCTAACCGTGCCACCCTATATAATCACGTAGCTGGTGCTGTGCTGTGCCTTATTAGCTCGTTTAATGGACGAACCGACTTCTAAGATTGTGATCAGCCTTTTCGAAGACATGCGACGGAGACATCCTAGTGTATGTGACTTATATGAGAGCTAGTTAAGCGAACGTTGTAATAATTCATATAACCTCACCTCAGCCTTGCCTTGTAGTTATAACTTATCAACAACAAACAGCCATATTTCCCCCACAACACAACTCACAACCTCTTCTGGTACCTTGCAAACGTGCTTCAAGCATTCGTGGGATTCTCCAGGCTATGGGCAGTCTCATCTCAAGCTTCCGTCAGCTACTCGCAAAGTTATTCTTTCGACAGTACCCTCCGCTCTCCCTCCAGACTTCCGTGTCTGTCCAGGCCATGAGTACCTACAGCTGCACTGTCTCTACAAAGCCCGGCGCGGCGCCAGAGGACTCCAAACTACATCATGTCAAAGACCAGAGCGGGAAGCTTATTAGTTTCCAGAACCCTTTCCCGTCGTATGGACGTTGGAAGGACATTTCGCTTTTCAAGGCTGGTTTGATCTACTTCCGGTATGTGTCTCTGTCTCATGACTTTCTAATTTTGATCAAGTACTGTGGGCTGCCAGCTGACAATCTGGATTCCAGCTACAAAGCCGAAGGCAAACTACCTGTACCAGATACTTCTAACGCACAGATACCTACCATCAGTCCAAGCTTTTTGCCGTCGCGCACCGGCAGCTCACTCCGCTTAACGTGGCTAGGCCACGCCAGTTACTTCGTTGAGTTTCCATCCGGCTTTCGTGCCTTGTTTGACCCAGTATTCGAGGAGAAATACAGTGGGATGGGACCCAAACGTTTCACGTCTCCTGCTTGTAAGTTGGGTGATTTCCCTGCACTCGATGCCGTCTTCATAAGCCATAACCACCCCGACCACCTCTCGTACACGAGCATAAAGGAACTCGTTGAGCTATACCCCCGCGTCCACTTTTTCGTCGGCTTGAGAGAATCGAAGTGGTATCACGATAACGGTATCAAGGCAGTGACGGAGATGGACTGGTGGGATGATGCCGAGGTGGTCCTGGAAAGAACAATGAACCCCAAGGTCGGTTCAGACGATGCGGAGTCAGATGTCAGCACTTCTCCGGAGCGCATCTCTGCCAGAGTTTCGTTTCTTCCCAGCCAGCATGGTACAATGCGGACCCCACTCGACTTTAACAAGACGCTGTGGGGATCTTGGGCTATCACATCTGGCGATAAGTCTATGTGGTTCGCCGGCGATACAGGGTACCGGTGTGTACCGGAGGGGATTGAGGAACTTGGACCGGGCTTTGACAAACTTCCACGAAACCCGAACTTCTCACAGATCGGGGAATTGCGAGGACCATTTGATGTCGGACTAATTCCTATTGGGGCATATGCGCCGCGCATGATGTACAGTCCAGTACATGCAAGCCCTTACGATGCTGTTGAGATCTTTCAAGATACTAAATGTAAGAACGCCATGGCTATTCATTGGGGCACGTGGGCATTGACGAGCGAACCCGTAGAGGAACCCCCGGAGAAGCTCAAGGAGGCGCTGAAAATTAAGGGTCTCGCCCAGACGGGACTCTTCGACGTGTGTTCCATTGGTGAGAGTCGCGACTTCTGAAAAGTCGCCAGCTTTGCAATCATGATTGGTGCTTTCTTCAGCTTTACACACGAGTCCCTTAAGGCGGCACATGACTTCGGAAAGAGAAAATATAGTGTGATTATGCTTTAATTATTCCGTTTTTGTTTCGTACGCTAGAATTGCAACATAGACTAAAGTTAATTCCGTTCGCTTCCTCAGTTTGCGGCGTAGATAATGTGAAGTCTGAATATCATCAGAGTGGTCACGAGCATTCCATGTCTCGTTTTGCAGTCGCTAATGCGTTGCAAGCAAGCAATTCGTCAAAGGCCATAACGCGTATCTACTTAGATTTTCATTAAGTCATTGCTTGTGTATAAATCATATACTCCATTTTCCATAACCCAACTTACAAAAACTCTCACTGCTGCACTACCGAACAGTCCGAACTCCATCTAGCAAAGAGCATGAATAGATATAACCAGAAAGACACTACTCAAACCTCCTGTCTCCTTCCTCCATATAGCAAACAGACGAGCACAAAATCAGATCTTTACCCGCAGCGTACGCCTAGTCTCTGCGTGAAAAGGCCACGACGGACATTAGCCAGAGTGACAATGTGCCGTTCCTCGGCATAGGCGATGTGATATGCGCATGGTGGACACGACACCTCGTGCCTGCTCAAATATCAGAGCATTCCACCCGGACCGTCGCCATCAACAACGTGTTTGGGCTGCGGTGGCTTTTGAGCAAGGACCTACTCCCAGAGAGCAGCTGCTACGTTGACAACGTATTCTGTTTTGCGCCTGTATTCATAGCTGCCAAAGACGTTCTGGCGAAGCCTCTGGGCTTTGTAACTGCTGCTATTCGAAAAGTGTACGTGTATTTAGGTACTAGATCTCAGGTTGAAGCCGTGATGGGTCTCAACCGAGCTACGCAGGGCAAGGGCAGCGGCGCTGTGTTTGGAGACCCGTGGGTGCATATGATCGTGTGTACCAATTGGAGCAAAGCCAATCTCTTCGAGGCAGATTTCTCTGGAGCCCTTGTTAATGGAGGTCAACACTTCGGTGGTCAGAAGGCTGGCAGGCCGTCGTTCATTCAAGCACACGCTTTTGCTAGCGGCTTCTCCATGGATAACGGCTTCATGGTCCCGGGGAAAGATGCAGGCGGAAATATCTGGCTCTACGGCGTTTTGAGGAAAAAGGTCTGGCCAATCATAGAGAAGGCACTTCAAATGTTGCCTAAGGCAATGTAAATTTGCTGGACACTGATCTGTAGGTCTATTTGTGAGGAAACGCCTAGAGAGCTTACTTGGTTCAAGACTTTTGTACAAGAGAGGACCCCAACTCATATATATACGGCATCTCTACCTCTTGAACGCTCATTTACTCCCCAACCCCCCGGAATCCAATTTTTTACCAATCATTCAATATTAAGTTCTTAACTATCAATACTGTTCTTCAACTGCGTTTGCTGCGATGCTAATGATTAATGCTTACAAAAAACCGGTCATGAGTCTCCTTGAGATAGTTGTCTAAAAGTGCGACAGTCGCACTGCGACTGTCCGAAGAGCCCCTGGTGCCTTGACGCGTCACAGTGAAGAGGTCCTCAGCTTTCCCGATGAGGCCAAGGAGTCAGATGAGTGAGACTATGTAGGAAATATGGACGGCGCACGATGAGACCTCGCAACCAGGCAGAGGGGTGGATCAAGAAAAGACCGAAGGGGATGACGGTCGAGTATGGGAGAAGGAGCGTGAGTTTTATAGATGTTGAGACCGGCGGCTGAACCTCGCACGCACCTTTCCCGAGGGGGCCAATACTACGCTCTGGATAATAGTATTAGGATTGTTATTAAGTGGTATTACGTCACTTCGTGGATTTGAGGATAATTATGTGTATATGTGGAGTGAAAATCGGTCAAAGTCTCAATTCACAATCGTAGTGTAGATGTAGATATTCCCTTCGCCGGCCTCCCATGATATCCGCTTCTGATGCCCAACTCAAACGACGCCTCCTGAAACTCCAATGTCATGTCTTGGCCAACCGCCCTTATCAAAACACAATGCAAAGTGTATTAGTAACTCAACGCTCAAACTCTATAACCTTAGAAGACGCAGCGCTCGGGCTCCGGGAACGACCAGCGCTGGTGGTGGTTGGGCTCAGAGAACCCTGTTGTTTCAACTCAGAAACACCATCGTGCCCTCTGAGGCTCATTGCCTCTGCGTCCGCACCTTCTAGAAGATCTCTATCCTCAGAGCGAACACTGCGCTCTGCATTGCCACCACCCGGCGTCCGAGGTTCATCGTAGCCTTCCTCGTCATCCTCGTCGTCCTCGGATCTATGGACGGCGTTCTGCTCCAGCTCTTTCTGGGCCTCGTCCATGCGCCGTCGGACCTCGGCTGCAACACGCATACCATCCGTAACAATGTTGTCCAGAACGCCACGGAGGCCTTTACCAGGTGGCACGAGACCAGCAGAACTGGTGCCGCCAACACTGGGCTGAGGAGTTGATCGACTGAATCCGATGCTTGAGAATGTGGTAAGGCTAGAACCCGATGACGACGAGGTAGACGCGATCATCTTATCGGAAATGCGGAAGGAAGCTGGAAACGAAGATTCAAAGAACTGCTCGAGGAGCTCATCGGCAAGTACTACCATGCGGAAAGTGGGTAGCGTGATATGGAGAGGTTTAGAAGGGTCGAGAGCAGCATTCGCAGCTTCCGCGTGGGCCTTGGACACACTACGATTCCTACTGTCCGACTTGTCTAATGCAGCGGGTATACTTGGAATGCCAGTCGGTTTCTTGCCCCGCGCAGGCGAGGAATCACCAAGATCTAGAAGATCTTCCTCTTCATCGCTGTCATCGCCAATTCCGAAAGAGTCAGGATCGGCCAAGCCGTTTGAAGCCGATTCTTCGACCTCGGGCAAGTTGTTTTGTGGATGATCAGGATCCGCATATTCAAAACAACGCCTGATGAAAGCACTAACGCTACTCAAGAATCGCTCGTTCGTATTTCCTTGCATGCCTTCCGGTTGATAGGGGTTGGGATTGTCAGCCTCGTACTCGCTCAAGCCCGTCATTGAAGTGGATGGAGTAAGAGAGCCCTCTAGACCCCGACGCGAGAGGAAAAGCAATGCTTCCGAAATACGTAGAATTCCCTCCCGGTCAACTTTTCCGTCTCCATCATCATCGTAAAGCTCAAAGAAATAGGTGATACTGCCCATGATATCCCCTTTCCCCTTTATATGTGCGAGTCCCGTGACGACATTCTGAAGGGTCAAAGCCGAATTCATATCCACATCCCAACGTCGAAATAATCGTTGCATAAACTCGTGATCAGCTGGTTCGGGATTCCCATAGCCCCAAGGTGAAAGCGAAACCTCTCGTCGTCTAACGCTGTTGCCAAAGTAAGAGTGCTTTTCCGGTTCTGAAGTATTATCTTTCCCTGGAGAACTTGGCGAATCTGTAATGGCCCATCTGGCCATGCCCGCAAGGAACTCTCGGAATCCGTCATAATCCATGAGCGTGGGACTTGGCCCGAGTCCTACCCGTCCTTTCTCGACAACTTGATTTTCAGACAAGCCAGTCACGACCTCTGCAGCCTTGGCTCTTCGTGCCCTGTCCCGTCTTTCGGTCTCCTCCATTATGATCTGACTTCGTTGCTGACGCTCGTATAGCACTCCATAGAATCGATCATACAAGGAACCAAGGTCGTCGACACTGAGTCGCTTACTATCGGGTCCAAGGTTCCGTATTGAAGTCCTCTTAGCAAAGCTCTCTATGTTGTTCAAGACGCTGTCCTTATGCTTCATACGTTGCTCGGTGATGCTGTTTTGAGTGATACCGGAAAATTCCTTGAACGCTACAACCATGAGCTCCTGGAAACGTGTGACGGCTCGTAATTTGGCATTTTCGGATTTTGGATGCGCCGATTCGTCTAATTTGGAGAAGTATGACTTGAGAACCGATATAAAAGCTCCGTCATCGGTAGCGTCTAGAAGCTCCTCTCCGTTGATACGCAAAATAGCCAGCCCAACTTGAAACAGTACCTTTGGACCTTCTAAAAAGAAAACGTCTAAAACACGGAAGGCAAAGACCAAAGGCATGGAGTTGATATATAGTGACAAGAACCACGGAAGTGATACAACGGATAGCTGAACATCAGATTTGACCAGGTGATCCCAAAGGATTGGCATAGTCTTTTCCACGAGAGATTCGAATACTTTCTGGTCGAGTAGAGTGCCGTACATGGTTGTAGAGTAATATCCAGGGAGTAGCCGATCGCAAAGGGTGGACAGCAAAAAAAACGCCTGGGATTCGGACATGTATATAAGGAGGGCCGCGACCACAATATTCATAGCTTGGCAGTATCCAACCTCTTCGTTGGTCCAACTGTATGCTGTGAGGACCCTTCTGAGCCGGCCGATGCCCTCCTCGCTTTGAAACCCAGGGTATTCGGGAAGACTTCGATTTAGGTCTTTTTCGATCTCGTCGATCGCGAGAGAATCGCGGCCTTCATACTTTGCTAGAGTGTCTGCGAACAACATAGGGTTCTCTAGTCTCAAAAACAGCGATCCAGATGTCTGTTCCCATATTTCCCCACGCAGTCGATTTGGCAGACCGACGCGGATAAGTTTGTGAAAAGTCGGTTGTCGAATTAATGTAACATTTCGTCCATAGTCTCGCAGATATTCTCCCCATAATCTCATCTTGCTCCTATCCCTCAACTTTTTGTGATCACCGGGGTATCGAAATATCATTCCCAGCCCAGCATCTGGGGGCACACTGTCTTTCTTCCCATCCTTCTTGGTGTCACCTTGCAGCAGATACTCAGAGTAACATTCCGCGACGACCTTCTTCAGCTTCCCCACATCACCTACACCACCCTTGAGACCCTTTTTGAGACCATCGCAGAATCTTTCACAAGCTTGGCGAGTCCCAGCCAACTGTATTGTTATTTTTTGCTGTAAGGCAGGGGTCTTGGCGGCATCGTTCGTAGGGCTATTGGTGAGGCCGTTCCAGGTCGTAATTGCTAATGCAAACTGAATCGTGGGTCAGCTATGAGCAGACAGGTGCCAGGAGAAGGCAGCATACCTGATACTGTTGACTATGCAACCGTTCCACACGTCTGATAGCGCACAGAGGTAGTGTGAACCCGTTCCCTCCCGGTCCAGCCCCATGTGTCTGTCCTGTAAAGCCAGAAGATGTGCTTGTGCTCGCCGACTGCAGGAAGCTAGTGGGCTGTGTTGAGAAGCAGAGGTAGGCCTCACTGAGATGCAGTTTTCCCTCATAGTGGTACCCTCTGTCTCGGTCCTTGTCCTTCTCGCCTTGTGTTGCATTCGGGGAGTACGCAACTGGTGGACAGATTGTGATCTCCGCTGTGATTTCTTGTAGAGGGGTCTGGGAGTCGGGCAGACGAAACTGATGGCGGAAGAGAGTGGATTTGGCAGGATTGCGGTCAGAGGGAGAGATGTTGAGGGCTTGGGTGGGGTCAATGAATGACTGGGCCTTCTGCACAAGGCTGGTGAAGTTGAACATTGTTCATGGTATCTGCTGCGTAGCAGCGTAGCAGATACAGGAGTCGGGATACAGGATCTCGTGGAGGTTGTTGATGTCTTGGGTTCCATTCATTCAATTGAGCTCTCAATTCGATGTCATCCCGCGCTTGGGGTCAGACGCGCTAGTGTTTTGCCGATTTCATTCGCTCGTTTCGGACCCCTATTTCACTGGTGCTCCAGGGGCTGAATATTTATTTTTTGTTGATCTCTCAATCCTATTCAGGGTCGTGGGATACTTGGGCCGGAAGCTGAGATAAGGTTTGAAGTTATTATGAGGATACTACATTCAGGTGCAAAGCACTTTTGACAGGGCCAACGATTTGACATATCACGTGTCAAAGAATGAACTGGGGGTGGAGCGGGAGGTTCAATGTTCTTGAATGTTAACTCTAAAGAAATCCAACGATGAAAAGAAAGCAACTAGCACTGATCTAAACTAGCTTCTTGTCCCTTCCTACTTTGTACACCTCGCGGTTAATACAAGCACCACTTCCAATTGGTTCCCGCTCTACCCCTGCTTCAAACATATATAAAATAAAAGTAACATGCTGAAGTATTCATCTTATGCCTGATATCTATCCTTCCCCCAAGGTCCTATTAAGCATCACGTAGTACAACGTCAGATATGATATATATCAACTCCTATGTTGTTTTGCAGCCTTCTCCATAAGAGTCGCTACTCTCCCGGAGGACAGAAAATCCGGCACTGATTTATAATGTGACAGGTAGCATAGGACATAAAAAGTTAACGAGAATAAGTACTGCTTTTGTATCTAGTAAACTCAAGGGTTTACAATTGGCAGTTCTTTTGTGGGGAAGGCCGTAAAACATTGTAGGATTCAAGGATCACCAGGATAGGCTTGTCTGAATATTTTATTGTAGACAAGTTCAAAAACAGCTGGCCCGAGTGCCTATTCTTAGTGTATTTTTACTTTTTGTAATGGCCTTTAAGATATTATATTCAAATTTGACGTTGTTTGTCCTAGAACACGAATGTAGTTGGCAAGATATTTGTAATCTAGAGCCACTTTGGCTCGGACGACTAAAAGGGGAAAAGGCAACATTGACCGCCAAGGCAACCTGTTCTATTCACCGGCAGGTTACTAGTAGCAATGCTCTTGAGAATGTTATAAGCGAGCCAACACGAAGAAATTATTCACTCACCAAGCTCCAAGACTTTCAAATATCTATTTGTTTTGCTTCGCATTGCTGCTACTCAGTGATTGTTCTGGAAGCCGCGGCACAACAGCATGGCATCACCTACCTCCCTGAAGTCGTCAAAGAATGCAATGGGCATGGGATCTGGTCTTGGGGGCGCACTTCTAAAGCCGGATCTGTGTTGCAACAACGCGTCTGGCTTTTGTCACAACAAGGCAGATAAATACTGTACCAACTGTCATGTTGTACAGGTAAGCTCTCTGCCCTTCGACTCGAGATTGCCTCCTTCAAACTGACAAACTCTGTCAGTACTGCGGAGTCGCTTGCCAGAAGGCTCACTGGCCCAGGCACAAAGTCGACTGCAGGTCGCCACTTGGAAAGTATACCTGGCGTCCGGATTATATTCTGAAAGGCCATCCCGCAAGACAGCTTATTGGCGACAAAACACTTGATGCAGGTATCGGTAATAAAAAGTACTACTGGGGCAATACACCTGCCTACGATGTTCTCAACATGGCGTCAAATGAAGGAAGTGAATATGATAAGAATCTCGAGCTTTTGTTTGCTGGTAAGTTGTTTTCCTCCTGGAATTCGTCTACACCCTCTCGATCCCTCCCCTCCTCTTCAAAATTTTCCCTTGTGTTAACTTAAGGACATGGCTAAAATAAACGTATCGTAGCCTCTGGAGATCTTCGATGCATCATGAAAACCGTTGTCCAAATTCCCGCTACGTACAACCAGAAAATCAACATCGTGGTGAACGACACCGAGTCTGATATTGTGCTTCGCAATGCTGTAATGCTACTTCTCGCGTTACAGTTTCCGGATGGAGAAATCAACGAACTCATTGTCCATCTCTGGTACTCCGCGGCACTTCCCGCAAATATGTATATGTGTGGAATTAGTGACAAAGTAGTTCCGCTCATCAGGGCAGTCTGCGAGAACAATGCCCAGGCCGCAAATCATACTCTTGTCAGCAACGAATGGGTGTTCGGTCAATCCTCTTTACGTCTTACCCTTGAAAAGTTCCAATGGACTCGGTTGCTCGACATTCTAGAATTGAAGCACACGCCCTCGACCTCGGTTGCGAACGAGAAGCGTCGAGCGGCCATGGTCGATCAGTTGAGCGACGCCCAGAGACATGTGCTTGATTCCAGTTAGCTTGCCGTGAACCCTTACCATCGAATTTGCGACAAAAGGTGGCGTGAGAGTGGCCTACTTCTACCATTCGCTCACGACGGGACCGGTTTTGATACACCCAATCCGTAAGTACAATCGCGAAATAGTTTACAATCAGCCACTGAGATCAATCTAGTTTCTTCTTCGGCCTATCAAAGCAATGGCTGGTGGATTGGTCGCCTCGAAATATGCCAATTTCATCATCCGACATTGTTGTTCATGGTTACAAAGGACCTAGAGTGCCCGCAAATGACATTAACGGTATGCTATTTTTCGAACGGAGGTCAATGGTTGAAGGTTTCTGCAAAGCCATTCAGACCTTCAAAGCCACCTTCAGCATGTACCAAATTGACGCTATGGATATTGGAAGCACTTTGGCAAAGGCAAATTGGCACAGACCTGGGCTCCGCTTTGATCGCATCGATACTTCCAACATCGCTGATGATGGGTTCCTCCATCTACCAGCTACTCTCAGTGCCTGCGGCCCATTGCTCAAGAAGCAGAACGAGAATCCACATGCGACCCTTTTGACCTATTTCATGATGGTTAGGCAAGATGTAATTACCCACGAAGCAGCTTTCGGCTACACAACTGATATCACGATCAAGTTCCCTTCGACATATGATCCGGATGAGTTTGTCATGTGTCTTCTTACGCCAGAACAAAACAAATGGGCACCAAAGGATAATGTATGGGGCAGCCACGTCATCAATATGTTGAGAAACAAGGAGGAAATGTTCGAGAGATACAGAAATATCTACCGATTCACGGATTCCGCCATACGCACCGGTGTTAAGGAGCGATTCGAACACAAGATCGTCGATCAATTTCCCCATCAGATAAACCTCCTCCAAAATATCGAAGGTATAAAGATCGAGGCTCAACGAAGACTTGGCTATGTTGATGGCTCACAATTCATTTTTTCGGAATGGTCGAGCAATGATCTCGAGGAACCTGGTCTGCTAGATGAGCAATCTGGACCGATTCCTATGCCCGGGCTGCCAGGCTTTCAGATGATGAGTGGTCTTCCACGAATGCCCCAGACGCAAGGTTCAGGAATACCATTCTTCACTATTATGGACGCGGAAGGTCGTAGAAATATGGAGAAGATGATGGCGAAAATGAAGTTTGGTAATTAGAGTGCTGGAAGCATAGTATGCATTTGGGGCCCCATGTTGTTGTCTGTTCGCCTTGATGGATCTTATATGCGTAAAGGATGAGAACCTCAGAAGTATTGCGGGAGCAGACCACGTATGCCTAAAGTAGTATAACACAAGAATGACTATAGGCGTATAAAATAACATGTTCCATTATAGCGATGAAATGGGCAAACGACTCTAGTTTCAGGCTTGAATTATCGTATACTGCTATTGATCTTAGTAAATAAGCATTGACAAGTAAGGTCACTTTGCGACAAAGACATCAATATGTATATACTAGGATAATTCTGAGCAGCTAGAATTACCAGAAATAGACTCGGGTATTATGAAGGTTGTAAGGGATTCTAAGAAAGCGGCATTTTATCATCGTCGGCATCGACTTTTAGTATCCTACGCCGCGTGGCACATTCTTATTTGGTGCCGCTTTTTCTATATACTACGAGGCTTTTTTAACTCCTTTAGCGTATCACAGCCCCATACACTATACTTTTACGCGTATAGGGTTTTTTACACGAGTTCTAACTACTCTTATTCGGCTAAAGCACTGGCTCGATGCCTGCATATGCTTTTGTTACAGGAAACCTAGCTGTCCTATATAACTTTAGCCTAGCAGTTACTTCAGAGGTGTGCACCTAGGTAGTTTGCGGTTCAAAGTAGAGGTGGTTGTAATATACTATAGGAGTTAACAACTTTATAGAGTCTAAGGTATAGACAGAAAAAGATAAAACTAATAATAGTTCATTGGAGTGGGAGGAAATCGAGCAAGTTCTGTATAATGAAGGAAGGGTCTTCGTAAGCTAGCTATAGAAGTATTTATCTGAAAGCTGAATTGGACATATTATCTAAGTACAAAACTTGTATTCCACGCGCTCAAATCGTAGTTCCCTACAACGGTCAATCCTTATATTATAATATTAAGATGTTATAAACCTTGTCTTATGAAAAACCTTAGTACCGATAGTGATGTCTAGCAAAACAGGATGATCCATTATACGTAAAATAACACAGGGCATTTCTATTATAGTAACATTCATAATACAATCGCCTTATTGTTTTACTTTTGATGATACTTTAATACTACTGAAGCCGGGGTATCCTAGAGCTTCAGGATTCCCCGCACAATGAGTGGATCATCAGCCTAGAACGCACGCTTACAGGGCCTTAGCAGATGAACTGCAACTTTCTACAAAATATGCTTTTACAGGCCTTGTATGGATTCTCGCTGTCGGAAACACCCTTCTTCTAGTAAAAAGTGGGGGGTTTTAGCAGTTTGATCACCAAATATGGCATAAATAATCTGTCCAGGGTTTTTTCAGCCAATAGAAACCCTCTATTACCCTAGTCATATCCTGGTTTTAAGTGGAAAGTTGCAGTTCATCTGCTAAGGCCCTGTATCATCCAGCCTCGTATCGCTAGCGAAAGGACCAGACCCGGCAAATATCCATCACATCCGGAAAGCTAATTTCTTATTAATTCCATCAGTTTGAATTGCCAAAAGTCATTTTTAAAAGAAATATATATGTTTTTTCGCATGATATAGAAATATAATATTTACGATAGCATACTCTATTTGTAACATTTAGGATTATTATAGTTGCCGAGCGTTGTTCGGTAATCCTGCATTTCGTGCTCTGAGCCACATCCACATCCTCCAGCTGAAGGTATCACCGACAACGCCAAACAACGCGGGGTGTTTTGTCGACTCTATGAACTTTTCTTTGGTACTTCTAAATTTAGGAACTAAAACCTAGCTTCTGTATGCTTCATCTTTTTAATTAGACGACGCAACACACGGAGTAGAATCAAGGTAACAAACACTGTGGCTGCCTTTTTGCGTTGGTCTTCTTCGACGTGAGGGACCTTTCTATTTCCCCGCGAACCAACTTTTCCATGTGATCCAATAATCGCACCGCCAAGTACCGGCCAAGGCTTTAAATGCTCAGCCCCTTTGGATTAGCATTAGCTGAGTCAAGTCGTATGCTTGATAGGCAAATATAACCCAATCAATTCCCGCCGATCGAGAGATAGTCTATAACTCACGTAGTATACCGAAATGCATGGAGCACTGGCCAGTTCCCCGAACACGTTCGGGGAAAGCTAACGGCTCTAGCTTTGCATCTGATGCAGCCTTTACAGATAATTCATGCACGATGATTCGTTAAGGTGGTACTTTGACAGGGTAAGGTATAGCACGTATGACGTTCTGGGGAGCAGATCTGCGGGGTAAGTAAGAGTCCGGGGCTTGGCTTACTTCAAAGCCAAAAGTATGGACAAAGAAAGATAAGGGGGGCCACAAGTATAAAGAGCCTGTCCTGAATCAAGTGATCTGACTCTTCAAATCATACAAAGCTCTTCAACTTTTACGATACCACCACATATTATAACAAATCAAATCAACCATAATCACCCACGATGTCTCAACCACAGACCAGCAACATCACTTTCGATGTTGACACTCTTCGTAAGTCGACGCTGCCTACGTATTCACACATTTGTAAACACATTTATAAACACATTGCTGATAACAGTCTCCAGGTCGCTACGATACAGCCAAATCCACAACTTCCCGCGGCTCAAACGAAGTTGACCCTGAAGACGAGAAGCACGACTGGACTCAGACCACCGACGAGAAAGACAGCTGGGCAACCCGCGAGCGCCGTCGTTCAAGCGTCTGGAATGGTCTCGATGCCGCTGGAGTACACAAGAAGAGAGCAGACTCCAGTAACTCAAGTGGTGCCGGTGATCGTCGGGGCAGCATCTTGAGTTTATGGAGCAGTGGCAAGGATAAAGACGGAAAGCACACCCTGCACCATGACGATCATGAAGATGTTGCCATCGTTGAGGATGAACATATACCCGAGAAAGATCAGACGAGTCCAGCTTTGCGCCCTACCAACCCAAGAGATACGAGACGCGGAAGCATATTAAGCATGTGGAAGCCTGGCAAGGACGAGAAGGGGAGGTCCATTATCCATCACGCCGACGAGGACTGAATCGTGAGAAAAGGAAGACATGTACATGTATGTATACTTGCTGTGCAATATGGCAAAGGTTGTCAAGTAGCGTAGCGTTTTTGGTGATACCGTTTTCATTTTGAAGACTATGTACTTATGGTTTGGTTCCAAGAAAAGGCTTGGCTGGTAACTGTTCTCAAATATCAAGAACATATCTTTTTCACCTCATAAGTTCAAATCTACGTCGTGAAACCTGATCATATCAATTGAGACGATGACTTTCACCCTGCCCGAGTCAAGGAAGTTCATCTATGTTCCTGAGTCAAGAGGTGCAATCGTGATGTAACAAATCGGCGATCGACAGATCGGCGGCTTCACTATCTCGTAGCTAGCGGCTAATGAACAAAATGCTGGGGAGATTATCAGGGAAAATTGCAGGACCGCAGTTGTCAAGTCACCGGGGAAGTCGCGAATGAAGCCGGGAGGTACTTAGTAAACAAGAAATATTCCCCTCGTGCCTTCAAACTAGTGTGAAATCATCATCGTCACGGTACTTATATCATAAACCGGTATTTCAAAAGGGGAATGGTTCAGGTGACCTTGGTCACATGACTTTAGCCAATTACACCTTGTTTATAACTAGCTCGCCATGACGTTTCTATCTTCTGATATTCTATTCTTTGGCCGCTTTGCCTAACCAAACACATTAGTTAGTGTTAAGAGTAGTTAAGTTCTATAACTAATATTTAGAACATCTCACGAGTGGGTGGTTATAGAAGGCTAACCGAGCCCCTTTTTGGTGTTTGTCTGCAGTTGCACTCTGCATTTCCGTCCACTCATTCTGTTTTTCAGAATTCGTTGATATCGTATTGCTATAAACAGATAATATATATAGAGTCTACAGTCTAAAATTTCCTGCCTTTCACAAATCTCACCACCAGCACCAGACGCGGTCGAAACCACAGTTCCCCTTAATATACCTAATATTATACCTGATATCTATAGCAACGTCGGGAAACAAACCACATAATTTGCTGCATCTAATACGAGCTAAAAACGTCACAGATAATTGCAGATAGTTCTACGGCGGTAGAGAGTACTATGGATAGATGTCCTCAAACTAAGTTCCTAGGAATCAGAAAGAAGTTTATTGAGATCCAGAAAGAGGTAGTAACATTCCTATTCTTTAGAACGGATATCCGATGATTTGCCTTTATATAACATTCCTAGGGCAACTATATCCAAAGAATCCATTCTAGAGTACATGCAAAGAGTAACTTGTTACATCTTCTACCCGGGCTTACTCTAGTATATTTTCTAAGTAACCCGGTACACAAGGATCAAAACATTATTAATCACTTCACAGACAACATCGACAGGCCTAACGCTCCTTAAAAATCCAGAGATTCAACTTATTATTGGAGACCGTTTTCTGAGCATAGAATCAATTGAACCTTTCACTGCTGAATATTGAAGAATAGATACAGGGTCTCATGACAGCACACATGCGCCCGAAAATTACACCACCATAGCAATAAGAGCCACAAGAAGCGTAAAGACAATAGCGGAAAGGTTGTGACAGCATGCACTTATCCCAAATGCAAGCAAATTTCCACTGCCATCACCGCAATAGTTCATGTAACTTCCCCGATACTTCATGCTCCAGAGACCTTGGTATAATTTAAATTAGACGCGCGAATGCACGACTCTCATATGTTTGTGCACGTAGAACGGGTTGGTTTATCAAAATTACATCTCTGTCGCCCGATTGCTTGCTTCAGATGATTTGTGTAATGTTATATTATAGCACACACAAAGTTGTAATAGTTTGCTGGAGCTCGACATGAAAACCACGAGGCTCAGAATTGAGCAGCGTGCACGGTGGTTTTATCGTATTTAGTAAAATTTAATAAATAGAAGCTGAGTCGCTGACAACACCCCTATATATTTCACAACCTTCTCAATAAAAGGTCTCCCCATAGGGGAGCCACCAGCCTGGCGCTGGATAGGAAAAATTGCCACTAATTTATAATATGCCAGGCGGTGTAGAACATTAAAAGTTAACCATAGAGAGTCTATATAAGGAGCATGGGCTTTTGATAGAGAAGGCCGTAAAACACTATTGGAGTTCAGATATGAACTCCAAAAGCGAATCAATTGTTCGAGCTAAATGATCTGTCTTCTTATTCGCAAACCCTTTCTATCTAGAGTCTTACTTGCACTTTTGCCCGGGTTGGGTGACAAATTAATCCTCGCTTAGAAAGGGGCTAACACAAACACCACCACCACTTCCAATTGATTCTCGCTCTCACCCTGCTTTTAACATACACGTCTTAGAACAAACATACTAAAATAGTTATCGTACCTGCTATAGCGTTCTATTCGGAAAAATTACTAAGACAAGGCTAAATATCTTGATCTCGTCCCGAAGAAAATTAGCAAAGTTAGAAATTCCTAGTAGTAGTTTATAGGTTTAAAATATTCTTAAAAAGACTATTTGTTGAATTATATTCTGTATATAGTACTACCGCTTGCTTATACGGGTAGTAGGGAGTAGCTCTCGCTTATTGAGAGCTAAGCGGATAGAGAGAGATATAAGCAGAGCTTTCTCTCTCTCTCCCTTTCACTCTTTGATCAATCTATGCCCTCTCTACTTCCACTGCTTGGTTACCACATTCCAATACTATTATTAGATAATGTTTTAATAATAGGGAAACAACTACTATTGTTATTAATACAGTGCGTTTATTACAATTAAGTGTCTGGGTTAGAAGAATATTAGAAGCTAGTACCCAAGGTAGCGGGTCTGGCACCGCGACTCGGCAATTTCAGTTTGGAGTGGCTGGTGCTAGTACACCGTGATAGTCATAAGTAGGTACGTTCGCTTGCCTTTTTTTCACGCCTCGCCTTCATCTATCCTGCCTACATACCAATATTCTAAGACTTGGTTGTTCGGAGACTGAGCCGCCTAGATCCAAATCGCTAACTACAGGCACGCAGCAATCGCAGCCCCTGGATATATTCTTCTTCAGTCGCCTGAACAATAATTCTACTGAACCTCGACTCCTCGAAAGGTCCCCTGGATCTAGCGAGGTATGCCAAGCACTCTGTATCTGATCTAGTCTCAATAAAATAACTATTCAGTCACAGTACCCTGGCCAGAAAATTGTACAGTACAGTCCTTCGCTTTACCACTAGCCAGTGATACAAGCTTGGTAACCTACCTTCCCTTCCACGGAAGACCATACGAGCCGCGGCACTTATTCTCTGTTAAATGTGCGATTTTTATCAAATTGTTCAGATTAATCACAACCACCATGCCTCCCATTTATTTTGAAGACCCGGGCCGACATCGAAAAGAAAATGATAAAGCATATGCCACGCGCAGAGACTGGGAGTGTGAACACCGGATGTTATTAGAGAGGCGATTCTTTTATAATTTTCCAAAGATGCCTTTTACCCTTCCACTGCCGGTGCTGTCTCGACAAACTACAGGATTGTTGCAACAAATCCGTTGCTATATACTGGACCGACACAGCCGGCTGGAATGACGAACCCCCCGATGGTTTCTAGGCTCATCCATCGGACGTCCTCAATGTGATTTATCCACTATGGTTCTTGGACAAAGGCCACGACACCGATATCGAGCTTGGAAATTTCTTCGCAAAGTTGATCCACTTGACAGGGAGCAGGAAAGCATCAACTCAGGAGGTGTTTGGGTATCCATCAGGCGTTGTGTGAGCGGATTCGGAATTCCAAGCCGTATTTCGAGGGCAGGAAATACTTGCCGCTGCAGTCGAGGAAGGAAGCAGGGTTCATATTTCCAACCGACTACAACTTTCATGCCCTCTACAAATTAAAGCCTCTCTTCAGCGGCTTAATCATCATTATTGACAACTACTGGCAGAGAAGTAGAGCAATGCTTGTCCATCTAGTCCGGACGCAATTCCCGGAAGGCCCACCAAATTAGTTTCGAGGCTATCAACCCCTCCCAGATCCGCAGTCGAAGCAAAGATGGCAATACCGTGACGGTCTACCGACAAACTGCAGTCGAGTTTGTCATGGCTTTGGAAGAGACTCAGACCCCAGAAACACTTACTTTGGAGGAGCAGAAACTTTATATCAAATACCTTGAGCGTCGATATGACGAAGATCTCGTCAAATACCATTTTCAGTCAGGAATCAAATTGTCTCATGGAGAGTCAGCAGTGGTTCCCATGAGTCCTTCTGCACATTGATACATCGCTCGCGCGCGAGGTGACGTTGATCTCCGATACCAAAGTTATGTTTGAAATCCGATTTGGCAGCCCACGATGCTGAGCCCGCACGAATCATAATCCTGTATGGCGCCAACAAAGGCTGAAAATTCCCCACTAAGTCATCATCAAAAAAGCTGTACTTACTCCGTACATCTGCTATTAAGCACATTTGAAGTTTGCGGCGGCCAACACCTGTCGTCTCCGAATCCCTTGAACTCAAGAGAGCTATTGATATGAGGGACAGCTTCTTTGCAAAGTGTAACGATCAAGTTTCTCGAGGTGTTTACATCCTGTTTCTTTCACACGATACAACTAGAATAACGATGGTTCGGAGATGATTGGCCGCATCTTGAGACACGGTGACTTCGCAATGAATGAGTCAAGGTGACTGTCACAGGGCTTCAAGAACAATCACTAATACTGTTTTAAAACCCCTAAACACACTCTTTCTTCTACAGACATCTCTTCTGTGCCTCACAATATACACGCATTTCCCACAACTTTAGTTTCTTTCTAAAGCCTATCAAATACCCCTCAAAACTCGCCCCAACAAAGAATCAAAACCAACACGAATCAAATCTTACGAAATAAATCACAAATACCTACATCAAACCAAGATGCCACTCGAAACCACTAAGAAGTCGCTCAAGGAGCTCGGCAAAGTCACCAGCGAAGTCGTAAGAGATCTTCGCACGCTCCAAAACCAAGGTCTTACTTTGCCGGATGTTCTGTA
>QGMG01000237.1:0-40159 GCA_007825325.1 Lachnellula cervina | reverse complement strand
GGCGGAGGATAGGCCGGTTGAGGAGGTGAGGATTTTGAGGGCGAGGATTGTGGAGGGGGAGGAGGTTTGATGGTTGAGGTTGGGATTAGGATTAGGGGAACGGGATTTGCATGGCATGGCGTGGCGTTTGTGGTGGGCATTTTGAGGGTTTGTGACACGGAGCTTTGAATCAAAGACAAGACATTGGGATAAAGTAGCTTGCTTTACTCGAGTAGAATGGGCAGTTATGGAAAACAAGCTAAGCTCAGGGGGGCTTTGACTGAAATCTCTCATGCTTCTCAGTCAGGAACTGTGCAGAATAGCACCCTTGAATCTTTGGTCTCCTTTGCAAAGCCTATCGTGGACATAGCTTCGTATTATACTTCCCCCTCTCACAACAAAGTAGTTGTAATTCTATCTCCACTAAGTCTTGAAGTCTAGCATGAAATTGCTAAACTCTCTATCCTATTCTGGTTGAGGTATGAAACCCTCTCTGAAAGAACTCTTGAATTAATAACATACACAGAAGCTGATAACTCAATGTACTTCTTAACCATACAATTAGACCCTTCATTCGTACAGACTTTTTGAACACCGGATATATCCGCGCAGGATATCGTGCACCACCCTTTCTTGCCCGGGGTATCCCTCATTATCAACACAAGTTCTTACACACTGCTCCTCCTGTACCGAGCATGATCGTTCCATTATCCTCTACTTATCAAACCGTCCCGCATGCCATTAATATCATTCCTTTTCATTCCAATGCTTCATTTCTCGTTTAGTCAGTACAATGGAGAACACCCAGGGAGATTTCAATATTGAATCCATAGACTGGCAGCTTCCATCTAAACCGAACCCTCCACGTGTTGAAGACCTGAAAATGAAGGCGTCTCCGGCATCCCAATTCCGTTTGGCTCCTGATTTCGTATCATCTCCAACTTATTATTCAGCGCCAGACTATCACACCGCCTCGCTTGATCCTTCTGGACGCAATCATCGCAAACTGGATCTTCCAAGTGGCCCTCTACACCAGCACCATAACGGCATCTCTCCGGCAACGTCCACTCAAAGCATACCTCACATATTCTGTGCTTCGCTTCAAATTCCAGGCAATCTCGACATTTTATAGCGATTCCTTTGTCCCGGATGCCAGAAAAGGATTTGCAGCACGCCTCACAATGAAGCCGGCGTTGTTCCAGGCACCGCCTGCAAACAGGATAGATTGCTTCGTCCTCCAGAGCCTCGAAATTGAAAGTGTCCTCTTCAACGATACACACATCGGTGCATAACTGACACCTGACGCGTTCACCGACATTGGGACGAACTGTCGTGATGACACGCCCGGCAGCAAGATCTTTCAATCTCGGCTCCTCTTTCTTCGTGGCTGAGGCGGAACGCTTAGGATCGTCGTAAGGTCTTCTTTCCCGTCCAGCAGAGGTTGGCGTACCATTCTCAACGGCTCTTGGCGAGCTCGAAGGCAAGCTTTTCGAGGGGTTGTTCATGGACGGAAAAAGATTTGGAAATAAGGATGGCGGTCCAGGTTGCGGTCTACCGGTAGTCGGCATACTCCTAGGCTCTGTCCAATCCCAGACGTTGGCACCGTCATAACTCGCAGGACGCCCCTTGGACCCAATTAGAACCTCCTTCTCGACTTTCACCGTAGGCGTTGAATTAGCCGATCCTGGCATTCCCAAGTATCCTGGTGGTTTCCTCCCGGTGAATATACTTCTGTAGCCGACGACGTGTTGAACATCAACCGCGGTCTTCCACCCATCGTCCCCCGCCTTCCACGTATCGATGACCCCCTTACATTTCGGGCACGTCTGCGACAGCGCCCTCACAATGCCCTCCAGAGCAGTTCTGTTCTTCTTCAGCTCCGGAGCCAAGTCGCGGTACAGGGTTGAGGCACGTTCCCGTCCCTCTGGACAGATTGCGCCCACGGCATCGATGATCTCCCGGAGTTCGAGGACGCTGGCTCCCTGGAACTGGGTAGAGATGGCGTCCATCACGGAGGAGTCTGAGGGGCGAATGGTTTCTCAGGTCGGGGTTCTGCGATGAGCCAGACCACATTGTCGTTGGGCAGATAGATAGATGGATGTTGTGGTTGGATGTTGGAGTTGGTGATGCGATCTCGTTAGTTTGCATAAAATGAGCCACACGGAGGCACTTGCATCAGCCACACTATAGATTAAGGTTCGGGCGTATTTAGAATTTCTCCGAAATTTACCTACGTAGTGACACAAGAGATAAAACGCATGAGACCATTCGCTGGATATTACCTAAGTACCATTATAAAGAATATATTTATCCGGTTGCATCATCCTAATATCTCAGGTTTTCAAGGTCCTGAACGCCTCTGCGCATCAAATAGCCTGCAGATCCTAGCGTCTATCTACCTACGCCCGTCATTTTAGTGTACTTGTACTAAAAGCTTAGATTGAAGCTTAAATCCTTCCGGATAGCTCCCTAAGTTACTCCGATTGGCCGGCTATTGGCAAGCCACTTCGTATATCATCTGGTATCTCACGTGATTATATATCGTCGCATTCGCTCCTAGGTACCTTAGTCCGTACCTAGGTAGACAAACATCACTCCGTGCGGCGTAAAAGTACTTAGAGCCCCGCTTCTTCTATCATGTGGGATTGTATCAATAACCAGGTGATCTACTAGATCTAAGTACGATTCCCAGCGAGCTGGTTAGACAAACGGAGTCTCGGGAGTGTGCACTGTTCAAAGCGTATCATTCAAAACTTAAAAGGGAGTAAAAGGGACTTAAATTACGCCGTAGTAAAGCACTAGTAGAGATACTTTGGTGTGAGATATTATTAGATGAACCATGAACCATTCAAGATAGCTTCAAATGAGACATCAAAATTCATATCCGACTTGTTCACTTCCGATTCTATCCCATCCAAATGTCTTCGCTTCCCCTTTTTTATAATCTGACTTTGATCCTCGCTTTCTTCACTTGCTCTCTTTCCGCCATCGACTCTCAACTCAAGCCTGCTCCCGGCAACCTTCACATACTGCCTGGCTGTAATCAGACCGGCCAATACTACTGTTTGAAATGTTCTCTCAACTATGAACTAATCCAAGTCGGAATCCTCGTCCTCCCGGCATTTTCTGCAGTATCCATGATTCTCGAACTCGTACCACTCGACATAAACTTTGTTGCAAGAGTTACATTGATGGTAGTACCTATACCGACAATCGGGGCACATGTTCTCTCCATTGTCACCTAGCGAATCGGCATCCTCATCAGCATACACTCTGTACACTTCGTCGCAGTAGAAGCAAATCAAGTCGGAAGCTTTTTCTTCTCGCTTGCAGTCGAAGCAGTAGTAGCCGTAGCCATACGGGTCTTTGTCTTCATCATCCTCGTCTTCATCATTCTCGTCTTCATCATCCTCGTCTTCATCAACCACGTCCTCGTCCACGCCGTCGACGTAGTAATCGCGAGATTCGTTATTACACGACCAGCAAGTCTTGTATGGTACCTTCTTTGACTTCGCCTTAGCTGCAGCCTTCCGTTCCTCGACCTTCTCCCGAACCCCAAGCTCCCGCTCATCGAGATGCCTCCGGATCCTACATCCCTTATCATGCAGGTCTTCCCCACAGCAAGCCCATCTTGGGTGGGGATTGCCTCGGGGATAGTGCCGCAAAGCTCCCGAATGGAAGATACATGATTTTGTAGTATCGTCTTTCTCGAAGTATTGGTTGCACTCTGCACACATCGCAATAGACGGATCGATGTAGACCCCACCTGCTTCATGGATCTCCCTCCATTTTGCTTCATCAAGCGCCGCTTCCGTTTCTCTCCGTCGCGCATCTTCTTCAAATATCTCGGCTACGGATTTTCTCTTCTTGGGAACTGGCGTTGGGTCGGGAGCTGTGCTAGGGACTGGCTGTCTTCGATTATCACTTCTTTTCTTGGCCCCGCTATTCCCTGCTATGCCCCGCTGCTTCTTGGCTTTGACTTTCTTGTCTTTCCTTGGGGATATAGCAATCTGACTGGCTTTCCTCTTCCTCGGGAATCTATCCGCTTCTTCAAACAGAGTCTCCGCTTCACCCAAATTCAGCAACTTTTCTTCGTTTCGCTGTAGGATTTCAAGCTCGCTGTCGCTGTCGCTGGCCCATGTCGCAGGGTCGTTCGATTCCAAAGAAAACATGCTGTTTTCTTGTCGTCTCATATTACTCAGCGCGCATAGGAATTTAATGGAGTTCCTTTCGCGTAGAAGCGAGACCCGATTTGTATAAAAGGAGCAGCGAGTCAAAGACGCGTCGAGGGACGCGAGGTGTAATGATCGTGGTGGATTTAGTTGCTTACTAATTACATAAGCGTGATGAACACCATAAAACTCTTTACTTCGGTTCTGGCTTTACTCCTTTCCACCTATACATCACAATATATAACTATAGCCTCTTGTACTAGCGTCAACTTTATTCGTTCATCTCTATGACCTAAGCATTCTAACAGATCCAAACTTTTCGCTGTTCACATCATACTACTATTAAGATTTGATATCTAGCCCAGAACAACAGTTCGATTTTACACATCAATAGTGTAAGTCGAATTGATAACACAAAGCTAATTCAAGACAATCTAACTTACGATGCCATCCATCTTCAAGCCTTTAGTATCAGCGTCCTCGGCACCCCACTGGATATCATATCCGTTCTCCCTCAAATATGCCTTCCAAACCTCATCTTCGTTCTCCAACCGGTTGCTGATATCTGGAATTAGATACCAGGAGGTAAATGCACCTACCAAGGCAAACGCTGATCCAATCAAGAACACAGCTTGGTTGCCTTTATAAGTACTATCACCGAAACTCGCCAGAATGGGTTTGAATACCGAGGTCCCAACAGCTGCACCAGCTTTTCCGAATGCGGCGATGAGCCCGAGGCACTGACCTCGAATGCTGGTGGGGAAAGATTCGCTCGAGGTGAGGATGAGTGTTGCACCGGGACCAACCTCTCCGAGCGTGAGGAAGATGCCGTAGAGGACGATGAACAGAGGCAGAACTGTCTGAATGCTCCCGAGGGCGCCGCCGATGATGAAGCCCACGATTGCTTGGATGCCAAATCCGATAGCCATTGTTCGCCGACGGCCGATTTTGTCACTCAAGAGGCCGCCGATAACACCTCCGGGGATATAAAAGCAGTTGATGACCGTACCCCAGCCCATGTTCTTCACAAGGGAATTGCCGATGCCAAGGCGCTCGGTAATGGTGGATGCAAACAATCCGAAGGGGTACGAGATGTAATTGTAGCTTTGAGAGTTGGTAAGCATTCAGTCTGAAGACAGAGCATTAAGTCAACTTACAGAAACCAGCCGATGGAGCAACCGAGAAGAGGGCGCCAATATCGCTTGAATATGAGTCGGTATGGGATTCTCTGCTTTTTGGCTGCGCTCTTTTTGTAGGCAGTACTGACAGCCATCTTGTATCGGAACCAGAAGATAGAGAGAGGTGGGATGGCCCCCAATGCCAGTGCTAGCCTCCAGACAATATGATAGTGAGCCTCGTTTTGATGAAAGCACAAGATGAGCAGCAATGGCACCAAGCCACCAAAGATGAAGCCAAAGGTAGCCGAAACATCAGCAATCATAGCGAATATAAACCCCCGATGGTTACGAGCCCCGGAATTCTCGTCAGTAGCTTCCGTGGCTCCTGCTCCTGAAACAGGATATTCTCTGACGCCCTCATCAGCTACCTGTATAATGCAGGAATCTCAATGATGTTGGCTTACCCTCCCGCACCAACGCCGGCAATGCCTCTACTAACGACCAGCATCCAGAACATCCCCAATTCATCTTTGCCGCTTGCGCCTGCACTCATTGCAATTCCTACTACCAGGATCAGAGTAGTGAAGATAGCACCACTCTTCCTCCCGAGCCGATCGGAAAAGTACCCAAATCCCAACATGCCAATAATCATCCCGATTATAAATGCATTTGACAGACGAGAGTACATCCCCGTCGACAAGTCCGGATACAAAACCCCAAATATCAGAGAGAGATTTCCGATAATCGACGAGTTGAATCCGTCGGACCCGATGGCCAGAGCAGAGAAGATGACCATGAGTGTGGTCGAGAGTTTCGAGTAGGCCGTCTTGGCCGTGCCTTCAAATATGTCCTCTGCGTCGTGTTCCGGCATGTATATCTCATTTATTCTCGCTGGGACCTCTTTGGTCACTGCCTCATCTTTGCTATTGGGCATGGAAGCCTCAATCGATGCCGCCATCTTGAGGCGTAGCGACCGCGGCGCGATGAGTTATAGAAGGAGAATGGAGCCACGGGCACGTGTGCCAGAGGGGTTGCGTTTGATGAAATTGACATGACAAGAGAAAGAGTGCTTGTACATATAGATAGAGATTTCTTGACACGAAGATAAGTCCAATACAGTATCGAACCCTGATCTTTTGGTTGGACGATAAGCCGCGCCTCTGGCGGTACACCCCATCCCAAAGATGGGGTCGCCGGGCCCGAGCGGGGCGTGGGGCGGGGTGCTTGCCCGCCGCTAGCTAACCAACCCCCCTATAACACTACCCAAGTCTTCTTGAAAAAGACATGAGACATGTAACAAACAACAGCTAACATGTTATATCAAAAGAAGTATAGTATTATTTCTTATAGAAAAGAGTTATAGGTATTGAAAAGCTATGATAATCATTAGTAAGCTTCTGGCACTTAATGCTCGACTTATATAGTAGTCTTATTCCCAGATAATTAGTCCATCAATCAGTAGAATAGTATCTATAAGTATATAGTATGATCGCTAAGATGAGATCTTAGCAGCAGGGCTTATACTCGTATAACTATGCTTCGTATGAATACTGTAATTTACTTCTCCTTCAGCATATATTTCCCATTACCAGCATTCATTGCATACACAACAGATCTTACTAGCCAGGGAGCATGACTCTAGTCTATTTACCCCACCTTGATGCAGATCTTAGGGTTAGTTACGTTACTTTACGATACTTTACCATATGGAGGTACATGGTCGCGGCCCCTCTCTGGTGGTGCAGTCACGCTAGTGGTTTGTCGGGATGACCTGCCTATCTGCCAGCCAGGGTAGTTACAAATACGTAACCCGTCAGCATTAGGAAACAGCAGGCTTGTTTACAAGTAGGTAACGTTATTCTGATGGTCGCGATTCAAAACTTTGTACTATTTATTGCTGAATATTATAGTACTCATATATAAGAGCACAAACGCCAAAATGCATCGATCAGGTAGAAAGGAGTTTTCTTGTCGGGTCTGTCACTACAACCGTTATTACTGACCTATTCCGCATTCTGCCAATCCGCATTGATGAGCATGTTGAAACCGTGCTTTCCAATGGCATTATCCTTTCAGCAATGATCTGGATGCCAGAAGATGCAGCATTCAGCCCAGTACCTGCGATCCTTGAATGCCTGCCTTACCGCAAACGCGACGGGACGGCCCAGCGAGACGCACTTAACCGTCCCTATGTTGCGTCCCATGGATATGCGTGCGTACAGGTAGACATGCGGTTCGGGTGATTCTAGAGGCGTTCTACTGGGTGGATATCTCGAACAGGAGCAGGATGATGCTTTGGAGATCATTCGACGGATGGCTGTCTAGACCTGGTGTACCGGGTTGATTGGCATGTTATGGATTTCGTGGGGTGGATTCAATGGTCTGCAAGTTGCTGCTCGACGGCCGCCGGAACTGGAAGCTGTTATCTCGATCTGCTCGACCGATGAGCGATATACAGATGACATCCATTACATGGGGGCTGTCACCTTGTCGATAATTTCCGTCCCTTGGGCTCATGCGTATCCTAACTTTGCAAGACCCGACCCATAGATTGGCTTCTTGCAAGAGCGTGTACGCTGGTGGGGTAAATGGTTGAAGGGCAAAGAAACAGGTATTATGGAGGAGCCGACACTCCGCTGCTATCTGCAAGATACTGCCCCTCCGTGCACCACCTATGACTCTCGCCCTCGTTATTGAGTGGCGGAAAACACCTGGCCTGCCCCAGGTGTTACATTTTGTACTATGGGTCTCGCAGCAGGGCGGCTGACTGATGCTATCTCAACGAGTGATGATATTGCTCCCCACAAACGGTTGGCTTTGCCACAGGCCGGTGGGTTCCTTTCGGTATAGATTTTGATCTTGCTGGCGACCAGCGTTAGGGAGCCGGCGGTCCCCTAGTATTTGACTAATTGGCAACCAGATGTATACGGAGCCACTTGATATGCTCGGCGCCGTGGTCGTTCATCTCAGGCTAGCTACCTATTGACAAGCCAAACGCTTTTACCACTACCGTAAACAAGTGAAATGCTTTATTCCACGGCATCAACGTTCATCTCATTTCCTCCCATGCACATTCCGATACTCGACATCCTCAATCTCATCCTCATGGAGTTTTGAGTGCTGCTACAATGAAGCAGAGCAAGGCCGGGAGATCGGTTGTCACAGCGCGCACCAAGTTCATCTTCAACCATAGGCCCATCGAATAGGTACTGTTGCCCTTCGGAAGGTCATTCTCGATCTCGGCAAGCAACTTCAGCGCCCGCCTGGCATAGATGGCAATATGCCCAACACTAAAAAGCAGTCCAAGCTCGTACCACTTCCTCGAGCCCGCAGTGTGCAGCTGGTCTCGAGCGACGATCAGGTTGAGAAGGCCCAGGATGTAGTTGGAGGGATAGCCTAGCTTAATGACCCAACCGCCTCGGCGAAGCCAGGACTGGAACCAGACGGGCAAGTGGGCGTTTGCGCGGTCACGGAATGAGGGGTGCATCCAGGTGCCGAGAAAGATGTGCTCGTCGACGGCAAACATAAGGGTGATGGGAGGAAGAGTACCACTCCAAAACCTTTGACTTGGGCTTTTATTCTCCAGTTCCCAGCCCCGGATTTGATAGTGCATCGAATCCCCCATATTGCTATATCAAAGGTAGGTTATATATACCTGCCTCTCTAAGCCTTAAAAGTCCTAGACACAAACTTGAAATCCTTTGGGATTCATCTTCTTCGTGGGCCCGAATGCTTTAAAGGCAACATTTACTTGAACCTTAGAACAACGATAATTATAAATCTTGTATTCATGTTTCTCCTGGTTCTTTGTTGTGAACCTTCCCTTCCATAGTGAGCAATACTTTGTCGCTTACAACTTCCCCTTTCAATCATTTCGCGATTCGAAGTGGCAGGAGCGACTTCGAGGGAAGGCGCATTGCTCGATTTCCAGATGACTGAACTTTAATCTGCTCTGCTCTGCAACTGATGAAGAGATTGTTCAATGACTCTATCACCTTTATTCAGCATTAATGGCATAATGAATTGTGAACATCTCTTGAAAGTAAGAAAGGGGAATCTCTTTTCGCACTTTCTGACACTTGTATAGTCAAGCTTTCCACTCACCTCTAAGCAAGAGAGTCAACATCGATAGTATTCACCGTGTAATTAGCTCTGCCAGGTGCGTCTCGGAGCAGTGGAAGACGTCTTTCGCTTCACTTTAACGCGTCGAGTTCGCCTGTCCGTATTTCTTCGTCAACAAACCACCCTCCACAATTCCAATTCACTACTCCACCCAAATTGCAACCTTTCATTTGTACAGGATTTGCGCGTTGCATTAAAATGTTTTACGCTCTTATCACACTGATCGAATCCTCAATCGCAGTACACCAGCATGCCGCAGAAACGCCAGAGCAATAAGGGCAATCGAAGCCCCAATTCGAATAGACCTCCAGCTCCGCCACCGACCATTCTGCCACCTCTACCAACAGTGTATGTTCCACTTCCCCAGTCGTTTTACTGTGAGCTACACATCCAATTTACAGCTTCTCCAGCCTGTTGCATTCACCTCAGTATGCATGGTATCCCCCGGGACTGTTGCCAGCACCTGGTGCACCTTCTCCTCCTCCAGTATCCCAGTACCAAGCTCTTCCTCCATTTGCTGCAGATGGCGTTCAACAAGAGATCGTAGCAGTTCAAAGGGACTTTATACACACCACTCCGGTCAATGGAGAATTCGAGCAAACACAGTCCTACCGAGTATCGGTGCAGCCTCTTGGGCTACCACAACTCACTAGAATTGATCCTAGACAAAGGGGACGTCATTTACAAGAAAACACTCCGCCAGTCTATTCTCATCAGAGCAATCGTCGACCGATGAACCACCGACAAGGGAATGACAGTCGGCCGAGGAGAGGTTACCAACACTCGAATAATCGACGGGGTTCCCCGATGAACGGTCCTTCAATGATAGGCTACCACGATGTTCAGTATGGGCATCGCGCTCAGGCTCGAACTTTTAACGATACAGCTCGTGTAACAGAAGTTGAAGATATGGAGACTCAGACACAACGGCATGAAAGAAGCAGCGGTTCTCGAAGAGAGTCGTACAATCCAACGCCCAGAGCACCCCCGAAAGTGCGACCAAGATCCTACTCGTCTCGGCGTGTGGAGCCGCCTTCTCGTACCACCAGTCCGAAATTCCAGGATGCAAGAGCTTCAATGCACATTCGCGGAAGAGGGGGTCGGGCTCAAGAAATGCAATCGCATTCAACGTTTGGAAAGCTTGGGAAGCATGCCAAAAGGAAACCCAAATCTGAGCCAACAGACCAAGGGAGTTCGATAATTTGCACCCCACGCTCAAAAGAGATCAAAGCAAAATTCGAACCAAGGTCTGAGCCTCCAAACCATGCCGGTTCCATTTCTCGCACCTCGCCTCGAAAGGAGGTCAAGGTGAAACTTGAACCAGGATATAGGTCTCCAGACTTTGCGTGTTCAGGCTCTCGCACCCCGCCCCGAAAAGAGGTCAAGGTGAAGTTTGAACCAAGATCTGAATCTCCAGAGCCTATGAGCACAATTTCTTCGTTTGAAGCTGAAGCTTTGGTCAAACCTGAACCAAAGTATGAACCTTCCGAGCCTGTGATATCAACTCTTGCCCCTCCTGCATTAGTCGAAGCCAAAGCAATGTTCGAGAGTCCAGAGCCCATGAATCCAAATCCTGGTGCGCGCGATTCCAGATATGTCACTACCTCGTTGGCAGGTCTCAAGAGGTACGCAATCCAAGCTGCTATTCTTCAGGCTTTGCTCTTGTGGTGGTGATCTACTTTTACTTTATCTGCGCCTATGCTAATCGAAGATGAGTATCTGCAGGAAACGCGATGATTGTTCAGATTATTCATACTGTTCATACGAAGCGGATTATCAGGAAGATGAAGAATTTCTTGAGGAGCTGTTCAAGAAGGTTAAGCTTGACTGAGAGAGCTAGCGACAGACGTATCATGTGCTAGTGGTGGTAACCATCCCAACAAGATGCCGTGTCTTCCGAAGTATCGCCGCTTGGAACACTCTCCTAGCACACAGACGATGTAGATTGTGTACCTCCGTATGTGTAGCATGTTTTGTTTTCGAAGGAGTTGAGATAGGGCTTGTTTCATGGTTACATTTCGACATGAATTGTCTGATCATTAAGCAGGAGAGGTAGAACACTAAAGGTTTTACGGGCTGCACAGTCCAGTATATGGACGCCGTATGAAGTGGTTCGCAGTCGTTACTATTCGCGTGCAATTTAGCAGAAGGCTCAGCTGATTCTATCCAACAGTATATATCGCGTGGTGAAGGACGTTCGGCTTAATGGACGAGATTTGAAAGAAAGGGAATTGCTCCACGGAATCAGCACGGCTTTTTGAGCAGCAGGCAGACGTGTTGCACTGGCAAGTAGCTCGGGATTTCAACAGAAATCGACTTAAACCCGTGAGGATTCTTGCTTGCTTGTATGAATGCGAATTTTTGGTTGTGATGACCTGTTAGCTTAATGTAGGGAGGACACCACATCAAGCCCCTTTCTATTCTCGCTTAACAGTCACCTCGGCGCTGGGCTACAATCATAGCGTCATCGATACAGATTTGATAAAAGGCGGCATATGCATCTATCTCTAAATAAATAAAATCTTATAAAGATAAATACCAAAATAATCTTAACTTCTCAATCTAGAGTCACATCAAATCTTTCGATAAATCATAAAACCGAACCCGTTACATTCCGAGTGACTGTAATATCCTGCAACATGGCACCTGTAAGTCCATGATGGAGATCCTGATCCTATATCTAACACGAAACCAGAAGAAAACCCTCCGCGAAACCGCTCTCCAGACTAATAAAACTAATCCCTCGCAACTGGGGGATCCTATTTCGTTGAAGGCGGAAACGTCGGATTCGTCGCCGGTGACTACGGATCGAGAACGTGGGGCTGGGGATGGGTATGGAGATGTGGAAAAAGTTGCGCCTGCGCCTACGGAGGGTGATGGGGAGGGAGAGGGAAAGGGAGAAGGAAAGAGGGAGGGGAATGGGAAGGGGGAGGGGACAAAAGGTGGTGGATTGGGGGGTGGGAAGTCGAAGCTTTAGGGGGCGGTGTGGTATATACGGGTTGGAGAAATAATATATGAATGCTGGATTGGTGGATGCGTTTTCTGGGCGAGTGAGGGTATGGTGTATGTCTGGTAAGAATATTCAGCTACTGCAGTAGGCAGAATGTGTAAAAGGGGAGTTATTGTAAAAAGTCGTTGCGAAGTGTCTGGAGAACTTGATAGCTCTTCTCACGTTTATCATGTCAAGTGTATCCCAGTGGGCTTGTACAAATGGTACACAGTTATCTGTTATTATTAAACAACACTAGCATATTAGATTATGTTGGAGAATGCACGTCTTTTCGAGGCAGGGAGCATTTCACACATACGTCTGCTTTATTTGCATTAGACATCCTACAAGCGGGCTGTGAATTGGCCATGCAAATTTGCCCTGAAATGCCAAGTACCTATTCACTTTGTTATTGTTTTGAGTTTTTAGCCACGCTATCTATCCTGTCCTGTGACCATTCATTTCCCACAAGACAAGTTGTACTTTATGCCCTTTTACCATCTCGATAACCTCCTCCCCAACGCACAACACCTGGCAGAGAAACCATCATGGCAGACCCTCAGAAGGAAGACCATCATGGCACCAGCCGGGAGCAGAGCATAGCGGCGCAAGACGATGAAGCCCAGGCTATTGGCCCTCAGGAAACAGGGACCCTCGATTCGTCGCCGACTGATGAGCAAATTCCCACAACCCCTTCATCCCAGGAACATGTCGAGAGTCCCCAGGCGCTCTTGGTATCTGAGGATCTGGGAAGTGATTTTCGGGAATTCACCCCATTCCCTAAACTCCCCTTCGAGATACGTTGTGAGATATGGTATGTACTTCCTTGAGAGCTAGCATCGTCCTTCTGCAGGCACTTTTACGAATCAAGACCCCGAAAGACTTTATTGAAGAAGCAATATTGATATTGGGAATCTGTAGGTCTCTTACGTTACCTCCTGGCCCTCGAGTTATCGAAATATATCCGGGTATCAACTGCAGGTGGTACGCCCCTGACGACTTGTACCGAGATCCTGCCAAGAACGGCGTCACGATCCGCAAGGATACCCATACCCAGCTGTTCAACATCGAACGAGTCTGCAAGGAGTCCCAACAGGCTGTCCTGTGGAGATACGTCAAGGCGCCGGCGAGCAAATGGGGTTTAACTGGTCTACCCGATTCATCTGCCATTCTGTTTGACTCCCACAACGACATCATCTACTACGATAGAGAAATAATCTTGGCGAGTCGTGAGGAAGACTTTCGCCATGGCCAAGCCGCCCGCGAACTTATCACAACCATTACAATTAGGATCGGTAGTTTGGACGCAGCCGTGCATTTCGGTTTGAAGGTATTCGCCGGAATGTTGTCTTTATCTGACCTGACGAATTTGAAAACGATAATTGCCGATCTCGCTGAATTCCAACGGCCCACCAGGCCCGCAAATTCAGGAGAAGCTTTTCTGAGGACTCGAACAGTTCACTCTGACAGCTTCTTGGCAAAGACACCAAATCAAAACCCCAAAGAGATTTTAAAGAAGTTCAGATATGGAATTGAAGGAGACCCAGAACTGGCTTATCTGAAGAATGTGAAGGTGGTTTTTATTTGACTCACGCCAATACAGCCTGAATCCACGGACGAATCGACACTTGCACGCTTTCAGGGAAAGTCATCAACTCTATGTATCTTGCACGAAACAAACAGCGAGCATCGAAGATTAAAGGCGCATAAGGCAAGGTTATGTGGATTATCGTCACTTAGAAGAGGTCTGAGAATTGCGAGCAAGCAACAATGAATGGAAGATTCTGGTCATACTCCGTCTAAGTGACGCTTTCAACTTCTTCTGCAGCTAGATGAGAAATCATAAATCAAGTCACGTATAAAATAAATGTATGTTTGTGAAATACTACTATCACTCTTTCTTCTTGGGGAAGGTGTTGCTCCCTACCAGTCGTTGATTTCTGTTAGCGTAGTTAGAGCTACCACCAGCCAAATTATATCACCTATATCTCTGAAATGGCGCTGTGTATAGAGATTTGAGAACAATAGTCTATAGAAGGTATAATAGGAGGTTTGTAATAGGTAAAGATAGTTTGGCGAAACCATAAAATGGAGTGGTGGGTTATAAAAAGGAACTTTTATCACTTACTCTTAGATTCCGTATTATTCGAAACAGTATAAATCGCATGAGCTAGGGATTTGGAGGATCGAGGCTTCCTTGAGGAAAGGTAGACCTATTCACGTGCCGGAAATAGCACCCCTGTTAGAGTAGATAAGTTGTAGGGGATAGCTGTGCTATATCTTCACGCTAGATATGAGGATATAAACGTCTATCAAATTGTGTTTAGTAAAGAGGAGCTATAGTACAGTAAAGAGTTTCTGGTGTTTCACCAGTTCTGGTGGTTTGAAATGCGGTGCTGACGTAAGCAGCCAAGTCCAACCCTGGTGACCCACCAAAACCATCAAACCACGCGCACGCGACACGCGACATGTTCCCCAACGTGAAGATTCACATGAACCACACCTACATCTCCCAGTAGTCGCAGCATTTATAGTTCAAAGTGCCTACCTACCTCCAGGGGGTAGTAACGGCCAGCCCCCTCAATCGACATCTAGCCATCATGGCAGGGAAACAACGCGACGCAGAATTCCACCTCTTTCCCCTCCTACCAACAAAGCTCCGGAATCAGATATGGACCATGGCTTTACCAGGCCCTCGATTTATACAAGTCAGACAATTGCCCATAACTTTTCCGGTCTCCCACCAAATCATCGCAGACAATCCATGGCCGTCATCGTACTTTGGAATAGTTCAGGTGCACCGCCGAACAGTACCGATTGAGGATGAATCTCAGGACTACGAAATACTTGAATTCGACCACTATGGCATTCCAAGATCAAAAACCCTTTACGCGAAGAGACGTGAGCAATGGGGTTGCTTACCTCCAACGTTATTTTCTGTGTGCCAGGAGTCTCGCAATATGGCATCAAAGCTCGTAACGCGGTGCTTGGCAATCACCCCTGATCCCTCAATTGTATTCAGAGAATGGGAAGACTTTCCCAGCGAGGAAACCCTCGGCGCTGGCAGAAAGATTCCCAACACTGAGCTGGCAACGGCTGGCATTCTATTTCAGCCTGAAAGAGACACGATATACATCCCTAGACTTGAAGAAATGGTCTTCCTGCCGGGCGGTCTACTGAAGTCTGAACTAAGCACAAAGAACATCCAATCTTTAGCTATCCCAATACCCTTATTTGATCCCGATGTCGAGATCTTCATCCGAAGACTGTTTCGAGCACTTGGTAAGTGGGGTTGCCAGCATCTGGTGGAACTGTTCTTGATCGTCAGCGATCTGTCGATTCAATCAGCCCGAGATCGAGATGCCCTGGGGAAAGCAGAGGGAAGAAAAGCCACGAGAGAAGCCATTCTTCAGAAGCCTCCAACCGATTGCAGTCGAGACTTCCATTTGTTGACAACTTTTGAGATCATGACACCTGAGGAATTCGAGGGATTGCCAAGGTGGGATGATGATTTCGAATTTAAACTCTGGGAACAGGAGCAATTAGCGCAGAGGAAATGCATGGCATCGGAGAAGGCACAATAATATTTCGGCACTGTCTTTCCCTGGATCTGAAGTCGAGATGCTTGGCCTCAAGTATCTTGGCTCGTCCGGTGGAAGATGCAGCCTGCGGGCGTCCTTCTTTCGCCCTTTTCCCACGCATTGTATTTTTTTTTCCATGGCTCCAACAAGACTATTCTTACATCGTACCATCGTACCAAGATAGCCAATAAAGTTCATGGTCCATATCGGACAGGGTGCTTTGCGGCGAAGATTGTAGTTGTAGAGATATTTATTCTCTAACGACTGAGCCACACGAGTCTCATCAGCCACAGCCACAGAGCCACAGACGTCGTTACACAAACCCACACATACCTGTCAAAAATATCCCGCACTTTTCAGATCACCGTCATCCTTCATCTCCACACACACACAACACGCCACATCAATGGCCAAGGACCAAGCAAAATCTATGCCCGTTATGCCGAATACCTTTCACCTTTTCACTGCTCTCCCCCGAGAGCTTCGAGATCTGATCTGGGCCCACACGTTACCCAGTCCTCGAATCATCCCCGTTGGATGTAAATCCCTCCCTCCTAGGATATACGCCGACGTCGAGCCCCCAATAAATACACCCTGGCCAACTTTTGGAGGTTGCTTCGAACCCGGTAATCCTTCTCCACCAACGCTTCTCCACTCCTGTCGTGAATCTCGAATGGTAGCGCTCGCCAGATTCGAAATGTGCTTGTCATACACGCCTCCCGCGACGGAGAAGTATTACGAAAAGTCTCTTTACATCGTGCAGCATGGAACGCTTCGAAAACCAGCAGATAAAGCCATCGACAGACAGCAACTTTCGTCTCATGGTATTTGGTTTCAACCGCTCTTCGATACCATATATTTTCCCAATGATGGGATGCATGATGAGGTATCCTTTGCGGCAATTTATAATAACAACGGAATTGGGACAAGAAACATCAGATCATTTGCATTTGACGATCGGATGTATCATGATCGGTGTCTTGAGATCATCTTCAAGCATTTCCCTGGCGTTTGCAAAGTTTTTGTGGTTCTCCTGGGCGCACTCGTGCCCGACAACCTATTGGAAAAATACTACCAAGAGAGAGAAAAGATCCTGAAGAAGGACCTTGTAGCAATGCGTCGTTCATATCCGCACGCTCCTCTCGAGTGTGCACTCGTGTGGAGAACCGACTTTATGTCACCAGATTTTCAGACCAGGGCGATGAGGGGCGACGTGAAGCTGCTGTAATCTTTTCAAACCTTCGAGTACCATTTTCCATATGAGGGTGGAAAAGTTCCGAAATGTCAAAGGTATGTATGTGTATCAATCTTGTTCTCGGAATATTCATCATTGCTCAAACTCACAGCCATAGTTTTGTGTCGGTGTTCAATAATACTAGCCTAATCGTACATCATCTGAATTACACCTGATATCTTCGAAAGTCCTATCACTCGAAGATTCACATTATTGTTCCTGTATAGTATCGATCCATGAAACGCCACCCCTCACTCAAGCTCAACGGCGAAGAGATTACATCCCCCCGCTCTTCAGACTTCTCAGCCTTCTCCCAGTTCTCTTCCCAGTTCTTCAGTACTTCTGTACCAGCCAATCTTTGGCTAGGTAGGCCAAGTGGAACCCTTTCGAAATTTTGCTCTTTTTGCAGATATGTCTGCAAGTTCGAAGAAGGAACGGTGGCGCTTTTGGTATTTTCTCCCGCAAGTTGTCGGGTTTCTGTGACGCTGCATGCTGCATGGTTTGATGAGCAGTGTTTATGAGGAAGGCTTGGTTTCAGTCAGTCTTGGTGCCGCGTATGCATGTGGACTTGGACTGCGCAAGGACTTCGAGTGCAAGCGCGTACGCACCAATTGACTTCCTTCGGTGGGGTTATGTTACTTGTCATGATGTGAGGAGAGGAAACGGATAATTCAGAGTCAAGGTATGGTAAGGACTCGTCGAGCTGAACCTTTCAAGGTAGAGCGGGGAGGCTACGTTATTGAGGCAACCGAATGTGGTTCGAAATGGTGATATTTCCTCATCCTAGGCCTTCGGTGGCCAATGTCTCATATACTTATAGGCCGGTCTTAACCATGAAGTCCAGGGCCAGATCACTGCAGGTACGAACCCCTTCTATTACGCACATCAAGTTCATTGCCATGTCATTTTCGTGAACAAGGACTCGCTTACGCGGGTTGAACAAACCTTCAGCTAACAGTTCTCTGTTAAAGGCTTGCCCAGTTGGAGGAGTTCCGGGACCCGCAGACGATAGGGCAATTGGCAATGTTTCTGCACAGTGCCGTTATAATTGCAGTAATTGCCTCGCCGAAATCTACTCGCGACTCTTTCTAGACTCGACCCCCACGTGGCTATTCTAGTCACACGAGTCCTGAATTTGAGTCCTACAATTCGCTCGCGGGTCAAATCCAGGACCCGTCATAATGTGAGCGGGCCACACAAGTCGCCGATCTGAAGAAGAAGGCTGAAAACAAAATTCCCGGCGTATCCGTACCTTGCAGCAGTGTAGCATTAGCCGGCGGTATCAGACATAACCTTCTCATGCGGTCCAGACCCCTCGTCGAACCACCAACAACTTTCAGCCACCCACATAGCTACCCGTGGTACATTGTTTACCCCGGAAAATCACCATCGCAAATTCTATGGACGATAACGGCTATCTGCCTTTAATTCGTCCTCTTTTGGTCACCCCACGTTTCATGGCAAACAACATGACCTCGGTCCGACCCCGCTGTACCACTTCCAACTACTAGCCTTTCTGATATCTGATCAAAGTCCCTCACCGTCGGCGAGATTCTTGCATCAATTTCCGAAGCTCTGTTTCGATTTTTGCGTCGAGGTTTACACCCTTGTGCCTCACACGTCACTTGCAATCAAACACTGTAAAATATCTACACGGCAAATCATACGATTATATCGTAGTACTGGGTTGATGCGTTGTGTCTCAAGTAGTACTACCGAAGACAAAGATTCGAATCTGAAGTTCAGCACAACATATTTGACGGCCTTGACCCTGGAGTCTTGTGCTCTCAGTTCCTCATGCCCGAATAACCATCCTCCTTCATTTGGAAGTTTTATGGACTATTTCACCAGCAATCATAAAAAGCGACCCATAAAAAGCTGGGAATGAACCCGAGCAATCATCCGTAACAGCTTCACCACTGTCCTTCCGCAAAGCAACCCCCGCAAAGTCGGTGAGCTTCTGTCATACATCTCTAGCAGACAGACGTGTAGAGCAAGTCTCAAGTCGTCGCACTGTGTGCTCTCCTCGCCGTGGTTTCGGTGAAATCTCCAGTCACACCTCTCGAGCACAACCTTCGAGCTTCGGTCTTCAGCAGCAGAAATGAGGCTTAGATGTTGCTAGCAAGACTCGAGTCTCACACCTCCCTCGATCGAGAACCCGTTCGAACATCTTCGTGTCACCCATGAGATAGAGAGCGTTGCATAAGCATAAGTGTATCGGCGACGGGTTCGAGGCTGCAGTTAAGGCTGCTGTAGTACTGGGTGTTGAGCCGAAGGCCCAACCTCAGCCTGGCCTCGAGCTCGGCTCTTCGAAATTTCAAGAGGATGATTTATTATCAAACAATAGGTAGCGCAGTTCCCGAGCTCCACAAACCTTCGCGTTCATTTGTTGGCTTGGTGGGAGGACTGCTCTGGGACTAAAAATTGAATTGGCATAAGGCTAAATCAGCTTTTACCAATGGTTACTAGGACCGAGCCGAGTCCTACAATTCTGCGTTTCATAACGGCTCGGTATCGCCCTTTTAACAACGTCCTACAGCTCCAGTGGCGATTTTGAGGCTCTGTGACTACAGGAATGTCGCATAGAAGCGCTATCGTCCCCAGGACTCGAGTCCTTCAGTCCTTGAAAAGGAAGTAGGGAATTTCCGTGGGCTCAGAGAGTTTATTTAGAAACTCTTCATGTGACAGAGAATTCAATCTCTAGATTTGAAATTGTATGGATCAATTAGATGCTATATGGGTATATTCCGGTTTCTCAACCTCCAACTCCAACTCCGGTATTATGCAAATGCAAGTATTAGTACAACGAAACCTTACGCCATTTCCCTCAGCTCGCGTATTCAAAGGAGTCGCCCTCTCTCGTACGGTCATTGCACCGCAAAAACACTTCCATGTCCTTTCCTCCTCTTTGTAGGCCGATCCTCGCTCTCCCTCGCATTCTTGGTATTCTGCACTTCTACCATTTTCTCCCGTTCATCGATAGCCCGCTCCTTTCCCTTCGTCTTCTCAACCTCATGCCCCTTATCCCTCGCATGACTCCTCAGATTGTCACTCCTCGTAAACACGCTCTCGCAGCCCGGCCACTTGCACTTCCAGACTTTCTTGTCCCCTTTCTCGTTTAGCAATGGGTGCTGTGTGCGTTTGTGGCGGCGCAGGTTAGAGGCTTTCCATTTCTCTTCGCCGGCGGGCATGTAGTCGCAGATGGAGCATTTGAGCTCTTTCGCTGACACTGGTGTGGGAGAGTCGTTGGGAGAGGGTGTTAGAGCCGGGGTTGGGGTTGGGTCGAGAGTCGTTGGTGTTGGTGTTGAGGTGGCTGTGGTATGGGATAACCGCTGGGATGGAGGGACTGGTGACCGGTGATCCCGGGCGAGAGTAGGCGGAGCAGGCACAGAGAGACAGAGGATCTCTTCTACATCTCTGTCAAACTCATCCGCACAAGCACGGCCTGCTTCGTCGCGCGGAAACATCGTCTCGCAGCCTACGGGTAGGTCGTCTTCTAGCTCGAGCTCGAAGTCTCGGTCGTAGTCTTGATATTCACAGTACATCTCTTCTGGAAGCAGCTGCTTGACCACAGCAATGTCTTTGATGTGGTATGCGGATCGAGCTTTTGCTGGGTCGCCGGCGTAGAGAGTGTTGCAGAGATGTGTCACGTGGTCGAGGAAGCGTGTGTAGGCGATTTCGGATTGGGATGCAAGCTGCATTACGTTAGTGGTACCCGAAATTGAGTGAAGAGTATTCAAATACCTTTCCTGCACACATGAGTTCTAGCTCCAACTCTCTGGCATTAGCGATGTGGCCCCGATTCAAACGTTTCTCGACCTTGACGACATCCTCAATGAACGCCTCAATGGACACGGTCTTGATCAGTTCGTCGATCACTTGGGTTTTCGCTGTGCAGGCGAAGAGTGGTTGAGAGAAATCGAAAGCTTCGGTGGTTTTTGAGCAGTCCTTTTCAGGACCGAAACTTTCGAGCGCGTCGAGGAAGTGTGTGCAGGCCGAAAATAGCCTGTTCTCTTTATCTCCTTGGGAAAACAGTTGCGGTAAGGTCTTCTCCCGCAACAATTCTACCGGCTGCCAGATAGCTTTTGAAATCTCCGTGTAATTGTTCCTTTGTCTCTCGGAACCCAGATCCTCAACCCAGGATAGCGAATCTTGGAACCATTCCTGGGTATGGACTTTGATCTCATCGTGGTCGATTACAATGGCGAATGCGTAGGCGATATGTGTAAATGCAAATGCTTGTACGATGGCGGTGGGATTCCGTCCTTCAATGATGCCTGCTAGTGCTTCAAGGCCGATGGAAACCATAGAGGTTCTGGACATGGCGAGCAACTCGACGGTGATGGGCGTGGATGGCATTTGAAGAAGCATTTCTTTGGTGTGGCTGATGTGTGCGTCCAGGATCTCGGAAAATGCTTGGATTAGAGTTGAAGCGTTGGACCAGTGGGGAGATTGGAGCTTTGGCTTCTTTGTGCTGGGACACCGGCTGGGAGAATGGTTGCTGCTGACGGATCCCACAGCACTTTTGATTCCCTTCGAGGGCATGGAAGCTGATGGCGGCGCTGGTAGACCTTGCCCAATTTCCTCGGTGGAGTCGCGTGATCGTTTCGTACCTCTGGGCTCGTTGAAGCTTGGGTTGAGCTCGAAGTTGGCCGTTGAAGAGCTGCTCATCGTGGAGACAAGTGTTCCGCTCGTATAACCGGAATCATTGGTGTGGAAGGACCTGCCGCTTACTTCGGTATCTGTCGGCGACACGTTCTGAAAGTTCGAGGTGAAGCGGCTAGGAGGAATCATAGGTGAGACGATGGGCGCAGCCATGGGAGCATCTGACAAGCCAGCAAAAGGATACATCTGAGGTTCATCTTGCCTTTGACTAGGTTCTAATGCTTGGGTATTAAGAGGAGGTAGCATAGTCTCTGATCGTCTTGAGGGTTTGGGGGCAGGATTGCTGGTTATTGGAGGTCCTTGGGCTCCAAGCCAATTATCTTGCGGTGTGGGATAGTTTTGAGTCAACCAATTCTCAGGGCCGGCACTGAGTTCTAAGGGATAGCTCGACCCACTCATCTCCGCTATCTGCGTATCTGGAAGCTCAAGGGAACCCGTCCAGTCACGAGCCCTGGTGTTCGAGGATGCATTGGGTGGTTCGCCCCAATCATGAACAGGCCCCGCATCAAATATCTCTGGATACTCAGGTTCTTCTATCGACTTTGGATCCGAGTACTTGGCGATGGCCATATCAGGCTCGGGTGTTGGTATATGAGCTTGTGGTCTATGATGTTTCGTCCCCAGCTTCGAAAATATCCTTTTCGCTACGGAGGTCAACCGGTCTGTCCGAGATGGAACCCCTTGACATCTCTTGCACTGGAATTTACCCACGCGCTCAGGCCGTTGACAGTGGAAACACCAGTAGAGGCCTTTTGATAAATGCTCACATTCCCACACGTGCTGGAGCATTGTTTCCTGGTCTCGGAAGACTGTGCGGCACCATAACAGAGGGCATGTCCTTCTCTCATCCTCGGTAATAGCTTCATCGGTGAACTTGCGTGTGTATGCAACCCAAGCCAGGAACCTCAGATGCGATGACTTGTGCTTGGGGAATTTGCGAAGACTGCGTGCTGTGTTAGCACTAGTACCATGTTTCTTATTGGTTCGCAATAACCTACACGCAAGATTCGTGCAGCGCATAGTCCGTCGCATCGATATATGGTGGCGACGAGGACGACGACCCTGAATCGCATGACTCTGTAGAACGACGATATATTCCAGTCGCGAGATCTGGTTCCACCCTCCTCACGGTAAGTTGGTCTTCGCCGCCGCGTATGAAGGATTTCGTGCTCCGACTTCTTTTACTTAGGAACGACATTGTGACTTGTCCACTTTACTATGAAATTACCTCAGAAATGCGGTACGCTGCAGGAGACGAGTGAATTGAGACGAAATTGGTAGAACGGTTGTCCCATGTTGCCACGAGAGCATGTATAAGTCGGGAAAACAATAACAGGCAATTCCTAAAGTCGCAATGCTCCACGCTGTCAGGACTTCTCCAGGACTCTCCGCTTAGCTTACTGTATGCGAGTAGAGTAGTGGAGAAGAGTGTTGTGATCCAGCCCAGCCTTGCCTTGCTCACTCACCGAGTCGATGAAACGCGCGGGGGCGAAAGCGTAAGAGCTCTTAAGTAAGAGAGAAGGCCAGACATCGAGATCAGGAGAGTGGCCTCTGGTTTTTCTTGATTATCCGGGTGCGAATCGAATGCGGGTCGTCGGCGCCGCTGGTTGCCTTGCAGCGCCTCGCCAATCCGACCCCTGGTCCACTCGAGGCGGACTGCCAGGCTGACCAGCCAAAACTTTGGCCATATGGATGGAGATGAAGTAAGAATCGACGTATTTGAAATTGCGTATAAGATCATGCCCCATTATAGGGCTGAGATGTTCCGCATCATAAGGAGAATGGCGTGAATTGATATCTCGAGATGTCGCGGGGTAATTTTGTATTTCCCGAGCGAGTCCTGTTCACGAGAAAATTCCTCTTTCAGCCTTGGAAGTTGGGACCATTCAGAGTTGCTCAATCAGGGAAATTCATAGTGCTTGGAGGCACAAACAAATACTTCGTTCATTGTATTGGAGTCGCGGTGCTGCTAAGATGTTGGTGTGAGAAAGTCGTCCAGAGGAGGGGGTTGTCATGCCTGACATCTTCCAGAGACGAGGGTCAAGATGCCGACCGAAAATTACGGTAGTGGTATCTCTCCCGGGGATCAGACTTCAGAGCAACCCGCCTGTCAGATTCCTCGGTGGTGCTGCAGCAATCTTTACAGGACTCCGCAAAGCGCCGCAGTGGTTTCATGCAGGACTTTAGGACTCTGTTGGATTCCGAGGCTATAAGTGGTGGGTTGATATGAGGAAGTGGAGGATGGGGACGGCGCAGTGTGAGACGGATGGTTCGCAATTTTTTAGGCCGGCTCAGTAGGTATGTACTCCGAGTAGGGAGCTCAGCCACAACAGGAATGAGGTAAGATCACCAGCCACTACTCCGTGTGAAGTTTTCGTATAACTTTTACTCACTATAAAGTTTACTGCAGTTTGCAAAAGCTGGGATTTCTAGGTTCTTGTTCTTAATTATTTGGTGACTTTGAACACGACCTATGGGTTCGAGTGATATGCGCAAAAGGGGTGTCTCGCTTAATATTCCAGCAATGTATGCCCTTTCTCTATTCATGCAGACGAGGTGCACTTCTCTTATTTATCCACTCATTTAAAATACCAAAACCCACTGAGAATTACTTTTTCTAAGCCTGGACCCCGAGTAACGACTCGAAATCCATGATCTTGCGCCAGATCTTGACGATCTTGTCCGTCTGGCGCATGAGGGGAAATGCTCAGGCGAAAATAGAAGAAACCCACATTTCAAGTAAGTAGAAGCAAAGTAAAAGCTCTAAAAACCATCCTCTGCTATGTCTAGAGTTACAATTCAAGCTTTTCGAGGTCGACCAAAGTGAGAGAAAAAGCGAATAGGGGGACAATAAAATAAGCGAGAGCGTGCGTCATTTCGCATAAGAAAAGTGCTGATGCCTGGGTTCGCTGATCCGGTGGCCGAGATACATTAACTTACGGATTTGTCAAAGAACCGGGATTCAGGAGAAAGTCAGCTGCAAACAACAACACCACGACCACCACCAGGATCACGATCATCACCGCCAGAGCATCTGATGACGCCGACTACATGATATCTACAACTCGAAACGACCGACGACGACTATCGCGTCTTTACGGTGTCTGCCATCCTCAACTCAACTTCAATCCCCCCGTCCCTTGCGCAAGCTACGTGGCATAACAAATGCACGCCATACGGCAGAAATGTCGCCCGAAGCACCAGGTCCTCATTCTGAAATGCTACCCGCAGACTACCAAAGGCGCAGTTGATGTGAAACCAAACTCCAGCGAACTGAGCTATCTCCTATACTATGCGACGACACGCCGGAGCAAAGTACAAAAGGTTGGCGCATTCTTGGAGAAGAAGACCGCCAGCGACGTATGGCGGCAACGAATTGGGTACGTGAGGAGATGTAGATTTGTGCGCTTCGTGTAAGGTGTGGGAAATAATGCTAATCTGATCCTTAGAAATGTCCAAGTCACACTCCAGATCCTCGCAGCCTTGATCGAGAAGGCTCCGAGAGATCTGCCCTTATACGCTCCATACGTCCTTAAAATCCTCATCCTCATCCTACGATCCCGCGATATTACAATGGTCGAATCCTCCATACCGACATTTGAAGCATTCTGCGAGCATCATGACGGAGCATCTCTTTCTGCCGATCAAGAATATTTACACCAGTACGTAGAAATCGTGAGAATATATGCATCCTTTGCTTCAACGAATTCACCTGCAGAGAAGGTCCCCATAAGCGCCCCTGTGGCTATGAGATGGAGAAACGTGGGGTTGAAGGCAATCAAAAGTGTGGCATCATCTGAAGCTTTGGCATCCCTCCCTGGAAGACAATTGAATGTAACAGTCCCCATGCTGCTGGAAAATATCTGGACGGACAACGAGGATTTCATTGAGATTCTGGAGCATAAGGCACACCTGGAAGAGAAGGTTGATACCGAAACTTTACTGCGAAGAAGGACCAGTAATGCGACTGTACGAACTACTGATACATCGGGGGATGCGCATGCCGCGCTCTCGGCGACTACGGCCGATGCAGATAAACTTGCGGAAGAACGTACTGGGATTTTGGCTATCCAGTGCCTAAAACAGATATTCGAGGTGAACAATAGGCCCCAAATACACGAGGCAACAATCGCGACTTTGGCGTTCATTGCCGAAAGAGTTGCGCAACGAGAAGCGGTGATAGACGAAAAGCCCAAAGGAGATCGGTGTGGGGGATGGGCAACGAAAATATTCGACATGATCGCTCAATGGACACCCGTGCAAGATCGCTATGTGATTCTGGTCACAGCAATGGAGGTTTTGGTGCGGGGGCAGTTGGTTGACGAGAATCTGCAACAGCAATTGGTCCTGGCTACAATGGTGGACTCTCTGCTGAATTCGGATATTAACCTGATTGGGCTGAGTGTGATGGATGTTTTACTTGGGTTGATAAACCACGTGCTGAGAGTTCTTCAATTAGGGGGTGCAGAGCCGCATCCACAACAAGAAAATGGGTTTGGCCCATCCGCAGATTTATCACCTGCTGATGCCAGTGCATCTCCTCAGACTGCGTCAGTGCCAACCAACGTTAGACGAAGCCTGTTAGAGAGGCTACAGCAGTGCATAGGGGATCTGGCCACACATGTCTATTACGCAGATCAGATATCCGACATGGTCGCTGCCATTCTCTTGAGATTAAAGCCTACACCTACCTCCAGTCTTCCTAATACCGCTGCAGCCATCGAAAACCCAAATCTTGCATCAGCTACGGTCATTTCAGTTGGAGACTTGACTGAGGATTTAAATACTGATGGATTCTTCTCATTTGGTACAGCCAAGATCAATGGGCTTGAAGCCATCAAGGCTATTCTTCTGGTTGCAAGTCATCGGAAGACTGTTGTTGGTGGAGCAAGTCTTGGCAGACATCGAGTTCCAGTAAAGGTCTGGGAAGGGACGCAGTGGCTTCTTCGAGATGGTGATGGGAGAGTTAGGAAAGCATATGCCGATGCACTCTTGACTTGGCTCGATACGGAGGTTACCCGTGCGGATCTTCGTGTCTTCGAAGAGAAGTCAAAGAACTCCACAAAGCCAGGTCGCAACGATTCAGCCACCAATTTAACAAAACGCGCCGTTTCGAATGCTTCACATAAAGAAAAGCCCCTCAAAGTATCGAAGACGACATTTTTGCAATTACTAAATTTGGCCATCTACGAAAACGCCCTCCAATATGTGGATAGCGAGACGGACATCGTACTTTTGCATCTGCTCCTTAGCAAACTCGTGGAGAAACTTGGCGTTAATGCTGTCAAGAATGGCCTCCCTATGATCTTCCGTCTACAAGAAGATATCCTTGAGGCTGAGACGCCTATTGCTAAGATTCGAATCGGCAGTCTCTGCCATGGATACTTCTGGCTATTGAGTGTAATATTCAATTTTGAGTCTTCACCAATTGGACGAGCGATACAGAATGAGATCCATCGACGGCGGACGAAGATGTTCTGGGTTGATCGAATTCGCGTACCACCCATGCCGCTTCACCAGATTGGGACGCCGGGCACAACTACACAACCCCAAGCTTTGCCTCTGGAAGAACTAGAATCAGAGGCCTTGACGCCGTTCGACGACCGTTTCCAGTTGGTGAAACTTATCTCGTTGTCTTATCAAGACGCTCCTATATCACCACCAACGAGTCCTCCTCTCTCACCTGGACGCAGTTTTTCTCAGGGATTGATAAGTCTGAGCCATGCACCCGGCACCGATCGGCCCATGCCCGAGGTAATTACGGATCAAATGATGTCAGATTGGACAAAGGAGGGAGTGATTGCACTGATTCAAGACGGCAGCAAATCTGTTTCGCTCAACGGATCAAGATCAGGCACAAATGCGACTGGTCACCGGAACTTCCTTGCTGTCAACGGGATGAATACTGGAGGCTCGAATAGCGGCTCCCAATCTCCTCAAGGTCACCACGTGCATCGCAATACACCTAATTTGACCTACGGGTTGGTGGGAGGTCTTGGTGCTCTAGCAAAGCTTCGCAAAGGCAATGGCCACTCACCATCACCAGCGAGTGACTCGAGTCGCAACTCCGTAACTCGAGTAGACCAACTGAAGCGAGTCCTTACAGGACAAGCCGACGGGCCCAGAACGAAAACTGGACGTGCACATAGCGACGCTAGCAGTGAGAGCATGGTCAGCTACGACTTCACGGGATCCGAAGTATCCTATACCCCAGGCCAACAAACCGTTTCGCAAATGGAACGCTCGGTGTCTCTGCGCGAACCAAACGAGCGAGCACGCTCGAAATCTCATGATCGGATTACTTTAAAGGACGAAAATCAACGTCCTTTGACATCCAACGCCGCACCATCGCTTAGAGGCGAGACTGCAGCGCCCGAAGAAGACCCCGACGCTGTGCCTCCCGTACCACCTCTTCCATCTTCCTTGGTGGGCGAAAACACAGCAGTGCACGATCACGCCCCACCCGACTCAACTCATAAAAGCCGCAGCGTGAAGCGCAACACACCATGGGGCGATGATGCACTAGTTGTAGATCTAGAGAGTCTATTGAATGGAATTGATACGAGTGGGGAACAGAAAGGTAATTTGGTGACCAAGCCGCCCTATTGATCTGGTTGAACGTAATGGGTAGATGGGAGACCTTTAAAGCAGGTTGTTTCTTGGAAAATATGTATTACTACTATAGTTGATGATGGGCAAGCAAGCTTTGGCGCTATGGTGGATGTTTTAGAGCGAGCCCCTTTGCACATATCAAATGAAAGCGCCTGCCTTTAGCCGAGGTTCGGACATTAATCGATCAATCAATCAATATGTTCCAAGTCAAGCTTTGAGTCAGTATACCCACCCTCTATCTATCGTTGGGCAAGCCCTTCCGATTTTAAGTCCAAGCTTAAGTTCTAAACATGCAAGGAGGTAGCTTGAAATTCACATGAAATGCAGCGATGGTTCTGGACCAACGAATAGGAGACGCTTCCATCATAATAGCATAAAGAAATAAAGCCAGGTAGGCTCCGGTCCGGCGGATGGCTTGTGTAGCGCAGAGGCTGTTCATCCTTCGTAATTCGTACCGAGCCGCGCTTTGACTTCCGGGAGAACAATCATAATTATTATTTCTAGTCAACTAAAGTGTAGTTCTTAAACTTAAAGTCTACACTAGCGTAGGGCTAGTATAGAACCACTAGCCAGCCTAGCGGTTTAACTAATAGCACTAGGTAGTTCTCCCGTGCTCTTATTAGTTCAGTTTAAGTTTATCCAAATAATTAGCAGTTAACTAACTATCAAATGCTTAGTACAGCGCGTCATCGACTTTTACGCTTTATCTATATGGGGAGCTGATGCCTCGGAAGATAGGAATTACGCCGTAATTTTATCACATACCATTGTCAGCAGCACCATTCTCAACTACTATTCCGCACAGTTTACATGCATGCCCCCTAAGGAGTAGTCTCGGTGACTATTGCTCTCGCCGGCTGGATCCGATGTAAAGGCCTTGGGGAATCCTAATCAGCCACTGTTCTCTGCCCGGCTGCGATTTACTCGCTTCAATTCTGTTTCGTGCTCTCGTGAACTCCAGAGATGCAGGAGAGGGCAGAAGAACTACTGGCAGTGACAATCACGCTTCTCGTCCTTGGGTTGGTGACGGTCAGTTTGAGATGTTTCGTGCGTATAAGGCTCGTCAAGGCTTTTGGGCTTGATGACTATCTGATGGTTGCCTCAATGGTGAGTGAAATCCTCGCCAGCAGAAACCAACTTACTACCGCTGACTGATCGTTCGCAGCTTGTTTTCGCTGCCTTCTGTGCTTGTCAAATAACGGCTATTCACTATGGAATGGGAAGTCACAATAGGGATCTCAGTCCCCCAAACATCGTGCAAGCGCTAAAGGTTCGTCCGAAGCTATACTCACGTTGCGGTGTATTGCGAAACTCTGATCAGGGCCACATAGTACCAAATCCTCTGTGAAGTACTCTACGTCGCCGACGCAGCACTTATCAAGCTCTCGGTTGCATTCCTCCTCTTACGCATAATGCCCGAAACCGTTGCGAAGGTCTACCGCCGTATCCTGTTCTCCTGCATGACGGTTATGACCCTCTGGACAGCCGTCACCTTCTTCATACTCCTCTTCCAATGTCGACCCGTTAGTTTCGCATGGGATCGATCTTCCGGGAAAGGAAAATGTATAAGCGACATTTTTACCACGAGAACCTCGGTATGCTTACTGCTAAACATTTTCCTGTTTACTATACTAATTTGTTGCGACGCGATTAGTATGCATTCTCGGCCATGGATATAATACTCGATTGGCTCTTCGCCCTGCTACCTGTGCCTATGCTATGGAATGTCAAGATGTCAAGGCAATTAAAAGGCTCGCTATTGATTATTTTGGGATTGGGTGTATTGTAAGTCAATAGTCGTTGAATCCAACAGCCCGACTAATGCAGTCAGCGCGAGTACCGCAACCATTGTTCGTCTAAAGTACCTCGTGGCGCTTGAAGATCTGGACGATAGACTCTGTATGCAAACCTCACCCTCCCCCCTCTTCCACAGAAGGCACATGTCATTTCCCAGGGCATCCCAGTTAACCTCCTCCCTCCCTACAGACTCCATCGCCCAGACCCTAATCTGGACCGTGACCGAGATGGGCATTGGAATAGTCGCCGCCTCGATAGCGACACTCCGGCCCCTGTTCAAACTCTACCACATCCCCGGATTCTCGAGCCCTGGCTCTCGGGACCGCTCTAAGCCTACGGCGCGCAGTGGATATCTCAGGAGTTACGATTTGGGTTATGTACATAATACGGCGAATGCGGGGGAATCGGCGACGACGACGACGACGACACATGGACGAACAATGGGTGACGGGCATACGAGTGTGGAGAGTATCATTGATCATGGGAATGGGAATAAGGGTATCAGTAAGCGCACAGATTTTGAGGTTAGTTATGAGGCTAGAGATTTGGAGGCGAGGAGGTGATAAGTTTTATATTTTCGTAAATATGGTCATTTACTATCACTAGGCTATTTAAATGGGTTTCAATCCCGCCATTTTGCATCTATCATGACTTTTAGGAAGATCAGGTAGAAGTAAATAGCCTCTAGGCCTGGAAATTCATCCTTGGCTGCTTGCTGTCTAGTGGTTCTATGTCTAGGTTACTCAACACTCTTGCCTCGCTCCCTCTATGACCATCCTGTCCCTCCGGCGAATTTCCGAAAAGCCAATATTTTTAAACATTTGACTACGAATAAGGATGTCATTCCTCGTGATTTTCTTACATAGTCGTTGTATCTTGACTCTTCGCTCTCCAATTTGATTTTTCCCCAAGTTTCCGAGAGGAGACTCGCTTATTTAAGGGGCTCGAGGGTCACGCCACTAGGCTGCAACTGTTGTGTAAAATGTGGATATGCACTAGCTAAATCCCGAGTCAATGATAGAATTCTTTTTAGATAGAAGCACTGGCAGCTGTGGTTTCGCAACTCCTTATTGAAGTTAGTTTACTTGCAAATGACACACCCTTCATGTCTGCGTTTCTACTCCACCACCTCCATCACCACACCAAATCCTCTTTGTTCACAGCTAAGCCTTCCGCTATCTCGCTTGCGATGGAGATTGTGCATCAGCGGCTCCTCCGAAAAGGGCTTCAATAATGTTGTCGTATGAGCTTGGGCTGCCTCGATTCCTTCGCTCCGTCTGAAGCAGCTTCATCCACCCGTTTTATAGGAATGTCGCGGCTTTGCCTCAGCCCTGGTCGTATTGCAGAAGTGTACTGAAAGAATGATGGAGTTGAGGATCAAAGGAGGCAGTATATGCCTTTTGCCACCCACTTAAGATCTCCCACAGCTTGTGCAATATCATCTCTCATTGCGGCCTCCGTTTTGGCAATTGGCTGCGCAGCTGCTACAATTATCGGCTGCTGGGGGATGTTATGCTGAGCTACAGGATGATGGTGAGGGATGTCCATGTGTGGTTCGGTCATTTCTGTATGCTGCGAAAGGTGCTCTCTTGCTATCTGTCGTTGATGTTCCTGAACTGGCATCGGTATCGCTGCAACTAATTCCTGATTGTGAAGTATCTGAATTACCCGCCGCTGAGGAATCTGAATCTGGGATACAATGTTGCCATAAACAGGTTGAACGACCACAGATAGTTGTCGATTGTCGACTGCTACTGTTAAAGGAGATATCTGAAACTCGCCAACAGAATACTGAGCCGCGCGTGGGATCCAATTATTGGGATGGCTGGATATGGAGCCCAATATGTTGCTTGGCAGTACGGCATTGAGGCGGTAGATGGTGTGCTGTTTCTCATTAGTCTGGGTTGAAAGATGCGAATAATAAAGTAATCACCTGTTTTTCAGTGCGAATATTGAATACGAAGATAGCCTCGAAAGTCTGATTTGTTGAGGAAAATCTGGAAGCGATGGCCTGGAATCTTGTAACTTTTCAATCAGACATGTGGACGCACACTCGTGAACACTGTCGCGGTCGCTGTCGCTGTCGCGTAGAATCTGGTACGCTGAAGAACTGGCGGGAAGAATAACGAAACACGCTGACTGTAACCACAAGAAATGGTATCAAAGACAGAACTCAACACCTACTAAGATTGCTCACTGTAGTTTCAAAGATGGAACAATACTCTTAAGTTAAGCGCCATCTCTAATTCGCCGTCTTTGGTATTTCCCCTCCACCACAAATACCAAAACGCCATGATCAATGACACCATCTGAGTGCCCGTATCAATTTCCCCATCCTTTACATGCAGCTAAGTTTCGAGCTGACCTTCTTTTTCTCATTCCCGCCCGAAATCCTATTCTGAGTGCCTAGCCTATTCATCTCAACATCAATCCCCGCCTTCTTCAAATACCCAAAGCGCTCATCGATCTCAATCACCTCGAATTGTGATTTGTTCGGCGCACTTCTGTTTCTAGAATGCCCAAACGTAGTAAATTCGGATCGTCCGGTCGCTTGTTTTTGTAGGGATGAGTTGAAGATGGAAGGGGCAGCTATGGCGAGGAAGGTGCGTGCCATGGGCAGATTGGCGACGATGATGCTGAGGAGCGGCTCAAGGGTACCCCAGAGTAAGGACATGGTGAGTGTATAGCGGAAGTTGTCCAATTCCACCATGCCTATGGCTTGGATGCGGAGTATGCTGACTCCCATTATGCTGGTCTCCAGTTAGCTGTTTCCCATTTCGGCTCGGGAAGAAGTGCCTACAAAGAACCTAGACTAAACATAAGCACCAGTGCCCACGCCTGTCTCATAGGTAGCTGCAGGTGTATGATCTGAGGTATTGGAAGCACCATGGTGAGGAAATCGGTTGCCACATTGATACCCCCTTCGACTTTGTACGAGATTTGTCGATTGCCACAGTGCCCCCCTTCAATTGACATATCCCAATTATAAGCGAATGGTTTGCAAATCAATGCAATATCCAGAATCCCAGCAACTGCCCACAGGCCAAGGATGGTGATCAACACGTAAGACTGGATGCGGAAAGACTTCGATTCGCCGAAAATCCGAAGGTAGAAGCATACAATGGAGATCTTGATTAGAGACTCTTCGACGATATAGAGGAGGCCAAAGGCGAGTAACATCTAGGAGTCCATGAGTTCTGCACTTGAAACCAATGCCAAGTGGGAGTATACCTTGAGTAACCTGAACTGATCTACCTGAGATGCCGGGTGTAATTGTGCTTGACGGCGACCAACACCGCTGACCAGAACGCCTGGATTGATTGAGTTAGTTTTGTGATATGGTATTGCAGCACTTATGAGATACTCACATGAATAATAAAGCCCCAAACTACCGAGTAGTAGACTCTACACTATGTTAGCAGCTGGCCTTTGAATTGTGCGAGAACAGTGAGCAGAATATCTGATTTCTGGTCTCTGAGTTAAGGGATTCGGAATTATTGAAAGGGCCATCTCGAGCACTGCATAGTTCTCGTACTACTGAGATGAGGTGTAACAGCAGACTCCCACTTTGCTACTCAATTGTCCCGGGAAACTTGACCATCCACTCGACATGATTCAGGCACTGTATGTTGAAAGCCATGCGAAATAAGCTTTTACCATAGCAGCTAGCATAAACCCATCGTCAAAGCCAAATGCACTCCCTCTCAGTCTTCTAGCCCGAAGTCGTAGAACCACCATGACGAGAGCAATAGCCAGGAACACCGTAATGACGATGAGAGGGTCCCGGGCTCTAGACACACTCAAATCATACCCCATAATGGAAAGCAGACGATCGGGACGTCGCAAAGTCCTCGTCCACCGCAGAATAAACCCCACAGAGCAGCTGAACTAGGCTCTCGAAGGTGACACAGAATGGGGACTCCAGCAATTATATGGGGATCAGATGTCCACCGGCCAGCCCTGTAGCAATCATCCCCAGACAGTCATCGCGCAGGCTATCACGCAGGCCCATGTTTTCCCCGTACAGTAGAAAGTCACAAGAGAGGCACAGCAGTGTACAAGCATGGGTCTTGCGGCACGTCCTTCTCATTCTATTCGCTGATACATGAATAAAGATAAAACATTTGGGCTCTTTTGCCCACCGGAGATCCTCATAATAACAACGGAAATGATATCACTTGGGCAGTTTTAGAAATTATAAATATTGAAGATTAAAGTATGGAAATTAGAATCAACATTAGACACGTGCAGGGAACACAAGCAAGCGCTCAATTGGAATCGTTCAAGGCCATGTCACCGTCTATGTGTCAGGTGCAGCTCATGCCACGGGCACACGGCAACCAGCCCCTGTGCTAATCCGGGGTTCCATTGTAATATTTGGTGGTTTCCAGGTGCAAGGCAAGGCTCCGAAATAGCCCGCAGGAGATTGAAGGAGACGATTGGCTACCGACCGACGAAACGCTGGGAATCGAATCCTTTGAAAGCAACTTCCTAGTTGAAGACCTTTGAGCCGTCTTCTGAATCAGCGCGGTTCCTTCGCTGTGGTGCCGGGACAAATTGTAATTTGCTCAATAAGAATTCCTTGACTCTAATCTAAATATCGTGAAGATAACCGCTTGACCCGACATAGGTATATGAATAATCCAAGCTATCGTAAGGCTCTTGCGCCGTGAATGTAGAAAAAGCTCATTTGAAATATTCAACATGCCATCCAATAATGCGTTCTCCTCAGCCATGTATCGAAACAGCTGGATTTAGATGTAAGAAGAGAAGCGGGCGCCCACTATTGGAAGCTCAAAATAGCAAACAACAACGCATACAGAGACCAGGCATACAGATTACGTCAAAGCCACCACTTCCATGACCCGACCCATCACTTCAACTAGAGGTGATTGGAAACGTGCAATGTTGGGATTTTTACCAAAATGCAATCTCCTTGCAACAATAAAGCAATTGCCTCGAGGTCGCTTCCTTTGGGGTAGTGTAGAGATCTGGAGACCTAAGCTCAGTGCAAAGTAAGCGCTCTATGACAATGAAATGATGCAGCATTTGTGAAGTAATACAATCAAATACATGACTCTAAGATGTTATTCTAGAATCTTTCAGTGAAACCCGAACGTCATAACTTCGACTTCCGATCCTCCTTTAACCTCACAACGCCCTATCACAGAGTTAGCATAACGCAGGTTTCCTTACTCCATCAATAACATACCTCTTGAAAACAAGTCGCAATCAGGGTACCATCCCCCGCAAACATATGCTGCGTAACAACGCCCCTCCCATCCCCACTCCACGGACTCGACATCTCCGTAAGCATCCACTCATCCGCCCTAAACCGACGAGGCTCATGAAAGTAAATACTATGATCCAAACTAACCATCATACCTACCTCCGGCCTCCCTTTCTCATTAGTCAAATCCGGCTCCAATCCTTCCATCAGCTGCTTCTCCTTTACTCGCTCGAAATACGCGTCTCGGAGTTTCGCATCCGATTCCAGATCTCCTTTCTCGCCATCTTTGGATGAAAGAGGTAGGTTGGTCGGCGATCCAAAACGCCAGAGCTCATGAATCCTCGAGACCGTCCCGATGAAATAGCTGTCGCTCATATATGCCAACGCGCTGAGATGTGCCTGGTGTCCTCCAGCATCGCTTATCCTCCCCCGCGCTCTAACCCACTGCCGTGTCCGCTTCTCGTGCGGGTGTTCCGAATCACCATTCAAAATTTTGATCCGTTGACTTAGAAACGGACTTTCTGCTGCCGACCCATCCGCCCACGACACCTCCCCGGGTATAGGTATATCTTCAGGTTTTCGCAGGTCCTTAGGTAACGGCACCGCGTGCTTTACCGTCTGGGTACCGCCGCTGTTTTCGCGCACGAAGGACATGGTGGTTGTGAAGATCGCTTTGCCTCTTTGCTTTGCTTGTACGGTTCGTGTAGCGAAGGATTTGCCTGAGCGGATGTGCTCGACGTAGTACATGACCGGTATCTCGGAGTCGCCTGCTAACACGAAGTAACAGTGCATGCTGTGGACTGTGAAGTTCGTTGGGACAGTAAGTTGAGCTGCCGCGAGACATTGGGCTATTACGGCCCCGCCGTAGATGCCCCTTGCTCCTGGGGGGTGCCAGAGAGGGCGTGTGTTGGTGAACATGTCCTGGTTTGGAGATGGTTAGTTTGCGCTGTGTGAGCTTGAGAATAGGTAGGGAAGAGTGGACAAACGGGACCAATGGCCGAAAGTTCTGTCAACTCGAGGACATTCTCAATCGGTGCTTTCGAAGGGTCTATAAGTTTGGGTTTGACGAGAGTTGGTCTTTCTGCCATACTGATAGCGGGGTCTAAAAGGTGCCTTCTTGGCTGGCAGATATATATTTGTTAAGCGGTTCGTAGCTGATCCGATATGTAATATCTAGTTTCCAAGGGAATATAATATATTAAATGGATAAAGAAAGTGCTTCATGGATTTTGGCAGAAAAGTTATGCTCAAGGGAAAGTAAATATCATTGATATTTCAAAAATACTTGCCGAGGTTCGGAAATTAAGGCGGCCCGAAGTACGGCTACCAAATCACATGCCCAGCCCTTGAATACAGAAAAGCTTGTGAAGGTGGTTTTCCCTCTTTTCAATGTTAAGCTATTTCTAAATCTACCATTTTTGTAATTTCATAACATAACATTTATTACCTAGGTATATCTTCAGGACACCAGCACTAATCTTCGTATAGTTCTTATCCGAACCCCTGAAAACGCGAAAGCGACACGCTAAACCTTAATCAGTCAGCTCTTTTAACAACTCCATGTCATTTCCATGTCATGTCCATGTTATTTCACAGCGAAATTCCCAGAAAATATCACTGGAGAACCAAAAGAAAAAACGACAGGCAAGGGATTATCTATCTATCCTCCTTCACCTCTACCCCCGGCAGGTCCTATAGTAACTTTTTAAGGAGACGTTCACAGTTAGGTACAGCTTTCTATCTTTCATTTCATTTTCACGATAAAAACACTGTCATGATAATAGTAAACGTCTATGCTTTTAATCAAGATCCACTGTTTTCTTCTCAAAATAGTAGATCCTTCACTGCGCGTCCCGGGGGTCGATTTATCGACAAAACACAACATTCCACTCCTACCACCTCGCCTTGAAGCTATTCACCATGCCCAAACCATCTGCAACGGTGAACGCCGATGTGGTAGCAGACAAACTATTGCAGATTAGTGTCAGCAGAGCTTCGCTACATCATCGCGGTTGTATCGAAGGCATCTCCGGAGGGGAAGGCGCTCGCCCGTGAATACCACGACATGGTGAGGGCGAACCTTGCGGTAAAAAGCCAAACCATGTTGGCGCTGAGGTCAATTATCAATGAGCTTTTCGAGGTATCCAAAGGCTGCCGGAAGCTCATCCAAGCCCTACTGATGCTGCCGGTGGAGAGCGGTCCGGCAACAGGGGCTGCTAAGACTGGGTATCTTCAGCAGCAGGACCTTGAGCGGGAGCTGGGTATTGGGAACAAGGACGATGAATCACCGAAAGGGAAAACATCGAAGAAGCGGAAACACAACAGTGATGGAGAGCAAACTGGCAAAACGCGAAAAGAAAAGCGCCGTTCCTCAAACAATTCCAACTCCAGCTCCCAAGTCATCGAAGATCCAGCCCGGATCCGTGAAAATAGGAAAAGCGACAAAGAGCAAAGAGAAAAAACCACAGCCTCCTTGGTGCGAGCGTTGCAAACCCGACCCCAAAAACGAATTCAAGAGCTGTGGGCTCTGCGCTGACTGCTATGAGCTGGAATATCTGACCTGTAGCTCTTGTGGGGCTGGGTTGGAAGACGAGTTTAAATATGAGACTTATGACATGATATGCATCGACTGCAAGCAGGATGATTATGATGATACAGGGGAGAGTGGGGCGGCGGATAGCGATGAGGAGTAGATGCAACCAGGTAAGGCGAGCTGAGGTGGAGGGGGCTTGAAAGTCTTTGCATTGATAGTATTTCTCTAAAATGTATAACAATCTTCGGCTGCTAATTATTATCTTGTTGTGTCATATAAAGCAGTTTCGAGCCTCAGCACGCGGAGCCTTTTCTAATGCTGCTTGAGCTGCTCCAGTTCTATCATTTGTATATATATAAGACGTCAATACTATATCATAAATCTGAAAATTACGACACGAGTTCCGGATCCCGCCAAGCTGACAAGGAGCATGAGGATGTTGTGAGATAGTAAGTTGAGAGAGTACAGTAGATGTGCCTTCAAGATTGGCAACTGAGTCATTTGTTTTCTTACCGAAGTTTATATGATTATAACAGCATGTAATATCTTGTTAATTGACACTTGTAATCTATTTAGGGATAAAGGGAAGTGTGAAAAAAAGAACGAGAAGAGAGAAAGGTGTGGATGGATACGCCAACGATACTTCGTAAATTATTACCCCCCGGAAGCGGCCCCACTCCGCACCAACATCACGTCCACGTCCCGTTTCACCCCGCGCTGAAGTACAGTACCAACAAATAATTTACGACACATATGTATGTACGACGGTCTCCATTCCCGTTCTCTCTTCTTTCTCTCTCTCTCTGTCTCAATTTCTTACCCTCTCCTTGTCACCTGTTTGTTTTCCCTCCTTCATTTTCAAACGGGTTGCTAGAACTTCATCATGGCTTCTTCACCACTCGTCAATGCCACTATTCAAGCTTGCATCTTGGGAGCTATTAGCAACCTCACTGCACAGCTCATTGCTGCGTACAAGGCAGATGTAAGCCTCTCTCTATATTGTCTCACGCGTCCCTTACTGACAAATTCACAGGCACCATACGCAATTGATTTCACCCCAATCATCCAATTCGTGATCTTCAGCGCCCTCAACAATCCGCCCAACTTTCTCTGGTTGTACCACCCCTCTCCTTACCCACCTCCTCACTAACAGCCCCTCCTAGGCAATCCTTCCTCGAATCCACCTTCCCGTCCCATTACCTCGTCCCCTCCACCGCCGCCATCTCCGCCGCCTCCACCAACGACGAGAAAGAGCTCGACCGCGAAGAAAAGACCGACTCGCTCCTCGAACCGAAACTCTCCCTCCAAAACACAGCCATAAAGTTCACTCTCGACCAAACAATCGGCGCTACCATCAACACCCTTGTATTTTCGCTCTTCGTAGCGGGTTTCAAGGGCGCGACGGTTGAACAAGCTGTGGATGCCGCAAAGGAGGAGTTCTGGCCGATTATGAGCGCTGGTTGGAAGTTGTGGCCTTTAGTGAGTGCGGTGAATTATACATTGGTTAAGAGTGTGGAGGGAAGAAGTCTGCTGGGAAGTGTGGCGGGTATGGGTTGGGGTGTTTATCTGAGCTTGCTTTCTAGCTGAGTTGATTATTTGATGTCAGGATGAGTTAGAGGCGTTATTCGGGAAATTGGGCGTGGAGTTGCGATAGAGGTTCTTAGTAGATTGATTTGTAGTAAAATCTATTCATGCGGCTGGTAGCATTCATAAATAAAGGCTTTTTACTATTGCCGGGGCTACTTGCGTTCTCGTGGATGGTGGTATCGCTGAGGTCAGTAAGCTGCTGATAATGCTTGTTACCAAATGTGGAGGAGAAGTCTCTTTCATATTATGTCTAGTTAGAACTCGGGATAGACAAGGTCTAGCTTCGATTGAGGGCAAGCAAGCTAGCTGTGTACCATTGTGTTGAACAACCCATGTGTTCCTATCCGAGCTGAAGTTAGACCCTACAGTTGCAAAGGGTCTATCATAGCATAAAAAACCCTATTAAAACGCTATTATAATAGAGCTTTCTATATTATAGCATAGATATCTCTATTACCTCCTTCTTATTATAGTCTAAAATCTCTCTATTATAATAGGAAAAACTCTATATTATTCTTATATTATATTAATTATATAGAA